>JAHWFP010100317.1:0-21545 GCA_023313725.1 Lithobius niger | reverse complement strand
GCGAGATATCGTCGGCCGAAGGGTGGATGTCCTGGTGAAAGACCGAAGCCAGGATAGACGAAGGTAGTACAGGACAGGAGTGGGAATGACACACAAAACGGCAACGTCCCCTGTTGCAGGAGTATCCGGAAAAGCAAGAGATCAAAATCCATTTTGGAAGCGACCGAACGGGCAGGCGGCGAGGCGGAAGTATTTTGAGCCATAGTAGACGAATTTAAAAGGTAGAACTAGAAACTTACGAATGGGCATGGCAGGTAATCATGGGATGCCGGATGAGAGAAGGTAATATACTGACGAAACAGAACGCCTGTTACTTCCTGCGAGCATCCAATGCTTTGTGGTAGAAGAAGAAAACCTCATTTTGTGCAGTTGGCTGGAAACATTGCCTTTGCTGGTCTGTTTTTCTGTGGTGTCATGATCTAAGTGTTCGAAAGGAGCAAATGACAGTAAGGATCCCTTTTAGAAAGTATGTGGTTTGAAGGGGTCAAATAATCGGTGTAACCGAAAGTCTAGTCGAAAGGAATAGTGGCATATTTTTTTAAAACTGCGTACGGAACTAACAGGCCAGGATCAAAGGGTTGATGCAAAACCTAGAGTGTACTAAAGTGGGTGAGAGAGAACCGAAGGGGAAGGTCAACTTGTCGGATTGGCTGAAGAGGAAGTCAGCAGCACCTAAAGGTCCTGATGGTAATATACGACCGATTTATCCCAGCTTGCTGGTGGTGCAAACTGACGGTGGAATGCACGATCAAGCGTGGTTAACATAGTGGGACAGGAATTCATGGTGCAACAAGAGGAGTGCTGGGATGAAAGCTGAGGAGCAAAGGATAATCCGGAGGCGATGTAAAGACGTATTCATGAGTGCAAGGTACGCGCAGCCAGTGCGAAAGCAGGCCAGGACGAATGTCACTGGAAGACTGTGAACCTGAACCGTCGAGAAGATGAGTAAAGCTTGTGGTACACTGCTCCGTTCCGTTCCGTTCCGATGACGAAGAAAGCCTTCAGGGCCACCGTAGTTAGCGACGGAAGCAATGTGTACTGGGCCATCCGTTGCAGTCAGTCGCTAACTACAGTGGCCCTGGAGGCTCTCTTCATCCTCGGAACGGAACGGAGCAGTGTGCCACAAGCTTTAAAGGGGCCGCAGAAGTGCTGAAGATGGACTCAAGGAGCGGCCACGGGGACAAGACAAAAGGATGAAGAAAACACCAGCTGAAAGAAAAGGGAAGAAGCAGTTCGATGCTTGTAGCGAGACAAAATGGGATTGTGTAAAAGAAGTTATGGTCATCTGCCTTCACCATGGCACGGGCAGGGCATGTACAGCCGAAGTATGTGCGAAGGAAAAACTCCGGAGAGAGACAGAGGCCGATGAAGAATGGCAAGCAGTTGGAGAGGGAAGCCAGGCGTAGGTTATCAGAAAGTAAATCAGCCTAAGAGTTGTTGGCTTGACGAGACCGGTTGGGAAGAGTCGTAGACCGGCCGTGCTGTAGACAATAGTCAGTAAGGGAAGACAGTCATCAAAGGATAAGAGCAGGGGATGCGTATGTAGACGTATCACACGTTTCTGATAAGTACGGAGATGGAACAGCAGCTTTTTCGGAAAGCAATCCTTGTAGAGGCGACGAAGGGTGCAGTATCAAGAGCTGGAGCCAGACAACTAACGTTGATCTAGAAAGTTAAGTTTTGAAATCTGAAGGGTGAGGAAACAAAGCACTAGGGCAGGAGGCACAGTGATTGAGACTTGCTGCCGGCAGAAGCGACGACCGAATTGTTAGTACCTGTTGTAGCAGTAGTACTGAAGCCTGACGGGGCAACTTCAGGCTGAAAGAACAACTATTGAAGGCTCAACCTGTGCTGGCCAAGGCGCACGAGACTTGTTGTAGTACAAGATTTGCGGCCTTAAGAAGGATGAAGGGCTGATGACAAGTTTTAACCTGATGATGGTGTAAGCATGTCATTGAAGGCTAAGGAGACTTGGTGGTAGAGATAACAACCAACGGATCCCCTTATCTTTTTCCTTTAAGCCAAAATGTACGGGGCTTGCAAGAGGGCGACGTACCTATGATGAAGGTCCTCTTGACTCTTTCGCTCAATGAAGGATGGAGGGCTGGCGACGAAGAACCAGTCATTGATGGAGCATACGAAGGATCTCAATGATGCAACAGTAGTACTGAAGCTTGACGAAGGATAAAGTGCTGAAGGCAAAAGCCTAAACCCAGATGGCACAATTGTGTCGGCGTCATGGCTAAAAACCTCCTTTTTATAAGCGCAGTGACTGTGGGCGGTTGGTGGTAGGCAGCGACAGACAATAGAGGTGTCTGCGAAGGGCCAACTGCAGCAAGAGAGTAGAGTGATAGTCCAGCATTAGAAGGCGAACGGTAGAAAACGTTTTGAACAACAAGATAAACGCTGTGAGAGGATAAAGCATGTCTAGATGTTGCAGTCTGGGAAAAAGGAAGGCGGAAATGGTGAAAAGATGTTTCCAATGATGACGAGATGTGAAAGAGCAAACGACCTGTTGATCTTCCATGTGCTATGCAAAGCCGCAAGTTTGTATAGCTGACGTGTGTAAAGTGAGCCCAGCTTGGAAGAGATCCCTGAAAAATAAAGGGGCGTCAGAGGCTGTATTTGTAATCATGACAGCATTTTGCTGTGCTTGGCAAATTAGGGCACCTACCTTGTTAGAGAAGGTTAAAGCTTGTCGGTCGATAAGGGACGAAAAGACGACAGTGTTTAGATGATGAGTATGGACAGGCCATGAGAGGCCGTCAAGCCGAAGGATACAAAGGCTGCCATGGTCAGAAGCCATTTGACAAAGTAGCGAAGGCAGACTGATAAACGTATACAAGATACGGCGAAATAAAAAGGCCGAAGGGTAAATCCCTTCCTGCTGAAGACGGACGGCTTGGGAAAACGATGTGAAGATCGAGAAAGAGATCGAGTGGTGTGCCGAAGGGTGAGCCGAAGGACGTACGTTGGCGTGCCATCGGTTCTTGTCATAAAGTTTGAGCGTGATTGAAAATTAAGAGTTAGCCGAACATTAGATGAAAGCGGCGCACTTCCTGTAAAAGTGCCATAGGGAGTAAAAGTGGTACGCAAAAAAAATCGTTAGCAGTGAAGGCTGAGGTGGAGAACCCAAGAATGTTCATCCTCGAATGTTCATCCTCGAATTTTCATCCTCGATTTTCATCCCTGTTGTGCCACAACGGAAATTCGAGGATGAACATTCGAGGAGGGCGGCACGAAGGTGACATTGGATGCGAAGGAAATAGTTTTTACATGCTAGCGTCTGTAACCGTAGGAAATGAAGGAAGTTCTAAACCGGTTGATAGGTTGCATCCTTCGAAGCAGAGCTCACCAGCATTGGTGATGGCTGAAGGGTTGACGATGAGCAGTGAGTAGGCAAAGGATAACTTGTCCTTTGTTTAATGGCCGGCGAGAGTAGGCATCCTTCGCCTTTAAAAGTTCCTTCTTTTTGAAGAATCATGAGGTTTGAGGTGGCAGTCAGTGCTTGACCGCAAAGTGTAGGTGTAGCAGCCGTAGTCTGAAGGGTAGCTCCTTCAGTTCCCTAAGGATATCCCGGAGAGGGATGTAAAGACGCTTCAGGCGAAGGGTGATGATTTTGTGGGTCCTGGTGGGTTGCCGAGAGGGTTGAAAACCCTGGCAGAAAAGGTGAAGAGGCCATACGAAGGTGGCGGGGTGGCTACCTGGGCCAACTCTCCTTTGGTGCACTGTTGGTGCGAGGCATCACGAAGGGAAGCGAAGGATAGCAGTAAAACCGCCAATGAATCCTGGAGCGAAGTGAAGCACGTCCAAGCCGGTCGAACCGTAGAGAAGAAAAGATGACAGACACTGGCTTACAGCGCTTTTATAGAGAGGGGTGCACATGCGCACGGGGCTTGTGGGACTGGCGGCTCTGTAACTTTAATCTCTAGGAGCAAAGCATTCAGAGAAGGAGAATGCTAATATTCCAAGTAATGATATTTTCGTCAGCATATAGAAACAATTTTTTTATAGATAGGCTGCATAATGCCCTCAAGTTAGCTGAATGAAACAAAACATAAAATAAGAAACCTGTTTGTGTATGCTTATTTTCCAACCCAACTCAAAAACCAAACACTTTTATTTGCATGCTATAATTTTGTTTTCCGTAACGCTTATCTGAAAATACAATAGTTGTTCATTTATTTGTACGGCTCAGACTGATAACTTGAACAATATTAATAATCAAGTTACAGGGACATGCAATTTAATGCAATTCATGCAGTTTAACAATTTTACAAAACTTCCACTATTTTCCCCTACTGTACAATACTGGTAAATTTTGATTTCCATCAAATAGTTCATTTTTGGGCTATCACATAAGTGTCCATCAACCATTTTCAGGTCAATGAATTCGTTGAATTGAAAAAAGGCACATAATTATTGTAGAGTTACTTCTTTGCTAAACTATAAAAAAAAAAAAATAAACTAAGCTCAAATTATTGTTTGGTTGATCATCGACAAAGTATCGACAACATGACTCTCCAATGATTTCAACTTGATATCAAGAACAAAGTTAGTTGATTAATATTGTTATCATTTATTACTAATATGATTGATTTAGTGTCACAGAATTTCAAACAATAACTGCAGAATTATTGTACTTTTGCTACGGAAATGTACATGAATGTTTTGCGGAGAACACGTGTCTCTGTTGATCGGCACTTACACTTTTTTTTGCTTATAAGTAATGATAAAATGAAAAAAAAAACAGTAAAAAAAAATATGATGATACTAAAAAAAAATACTAACCATTTGTTCGGCCAAACAGCTGAACTGCAGAAATGTGACCTTCCTCTTCGTCCTCTTCTTCCTCTTCTGTAAAAAAAATATATGAACAAGCAAATCACTGGCTACAAAAATTACATTCACTGTATCGACAAAAGAAAACAGAACACTAGAAAAGGGCCAATGTCCATCATTGTCAAAAGGATTAAACAGGACGGAAAGCCAACGGCTCAACTAGTCAAATAAATACAGACATCATGTACCGTAAATCATGGATTAAACGCCCATGGGCTTATGCAGTTAATTTGGCAAAAATAGGGGGGGGGGACTTTAAAATCAAGCATTATCAATTTTCTAGCCTTTCTGGACATCTATTAAAGAAAATTCTTTTGAATGATCTCTGAAAGACCAATTTTTACATCCTTTTAATTGCTGTGAAGAAGGGAGGAGGCTTAGGTGAGAGATGCCCAGGCCTTGTGCAGGTGCTCGGAGCTAAAGGAAGAGTCCACTATTACTACAGGAAGGGAGAAGGGGCCAGTAAAAATAGCAAGCAGTACTATCTTTATTCACATCATATAACTTTAAAATAACGACAATTTGAGGAGTTGGCTTTAACTCCACTATTTAATGATTTTGACTTTACAGCATTTAGAGGGTGGGCTTTAGCTTCAACTGGGCTTTTAATACACGATTTACGGTACAAAGAGTGTGTATTTTGCAGATGCCAAGCTAATGCCAGATGGCACAGTAATATTGTACATGCACCGAGTAATCCACATTCGAAACTGACACTTATGTAGTCCGTGGGCCACGCTAATGTCCTATTCAATTGTTGGCTAGGATAACGATTATAAACGATTCATTGTCTGTTTGTTTGCATTATTAATTATGATTATTACTTTGAGATGGTTTGGTATTTAAACACCTTCAGTATTGTTTAAAAACAATGGACCAAATTTTAGTCTTGCTATAACGTAGACACTTTCAATTTAACAATACAGTGAAAGTTATGGAACCATTACATATTCTCCTGCTACTGGAAAGGGTCTTATTTACTACACGTGCACATTCAACAGCAATCAGCATCATTAGTGAGTTTTGCCTTCCTATTATATCGTCGGTCTAGGTAGTTAGAAATAATGTGCTTAGCAAAGACCAAATTAGGAGAAAATTTTACTTTGAGTACCTAGAAGTACCTAGAATAATAAAGTATTGCTCACTAGTGTTTTTTTCTTCTGGTAACGAACTGAATGAGGTAGTGCTTTCCATAACGCATTGAAAATACA
Organism: Lithobius niger; assembly: GCA_023313725.1. Taxonomy (NCBI): domain Eukaryota; kingdom Metazoa; phylum Arthropoda; class Chilopoda; order Lithobiomorpha; family Lithobiidae; genus Lithobius; species Lithobius niger. The sequence continues at coordinate 15,492 of JAHWFP010100317.1, read as the reverse complement.
GTAGCGGTTATTACTCTGAAAGTTCATTTTAACAATTCGAGAATGGAGTCCGAAAGAGGGTTAAGTAGCATATGGCTGACACATGAAATGAAGCGAGTGAAAGCAGCATCGCAATCCATCATATGGAGACAAAGCAAAAATCGGATGGGTAAGAACTGCCACATTGCTCAAGTCAAATGCCCCTTTCAATAGACACCTTCGAGAACTAGAATCACTAGTAATCCAGCAGCATGTGCAAAAAAAAGCAACACAAATGAACACAAAAGGCCCCTCAAACCTGGGAATCAGTTTCTCCTGAGAGACGAATTCACCGAAATGCTTTCCAATTGTTGGAACAACGATACAGGAGGTCACACCGAGAGCGAGTGGTAAGTTCAAAAAGTGATTCCCATGGAAACAATGTAGCCAAAAAAGGTTTTTGAAATCATAGTGCCTGATGAAGCCAAATGAGTGTCCAGTCTGTCAAAAATTTGAAGAATACTGGTAGTAAAGTATTTTAGTTTCTAAAATTGTGCGTTTTTGTTTCATGGACTGTCGAATTGTAGTGCTTCCATTAGAATTAGTACGATGTGGTACTAACAGAAAATTTCAGTGATGCCTAGTTCCTAATGATCAGCTCTAGTAGTACTACGTCTTACATAATTTTTTTGTTGTTTTACTGATTCTATGACATTTTTTTTATGAAGCCTTACATCCTCCTCTTTATAGTGTATATTCTTTGTTTATTTTTATTTTTTTGCATTAATATCAGTGCAGTGGTTTTCATTAAATAAATACAGATGCAAACCTGGTAATTACTGGTTTTACTCTTTGCTAAGATTTTATACACCACTGTGAACCCGTTGCTTTAAAGCAATGCTAGAGCAAACCAAGCTCAACAGCAATGACAAATGTACAAAGAAACAAACCAAACCATTGTATTAGATTTTAACTAAGGCTGCATCGATACCAATCCAGTCAATACCGATATCTTGTTATCAATGGTGTAGTTTTCTTTTAAATTTTTTTAATCTTTTTTAAATTGTATATAGCTCTAGTCTTACTTCCCACTTCAGTTTTTAACTTTCGCTACACCAATTTCATTCATTTCATTGTTTTATTATTTTTATTATCTACGATGCATTTTATATATTTTTTATTTATATTTATTATTTTATTTTTAAAGAAACATTGACAGCGTTACCCGGCTTTTCCCTGCATTTGTCCCTCACATTTGGCGATGCCATCGGGGACCATTGTGGTCCCTGGTAGGTCTAACCTTGGTGGTAAGGCATTCGTGACCCCAACCCCATACCTTCAACCCTTCCACTGCAGCCGAGTCATCGTCCTTGTTTTAAACTTTTCACTGTCAAACTTTTATAATTTGATATTTTTTAGTTTTTTTTTAGTTTTAACATCGGACGGCAGTCAGTGACGACCCAGTCCTTGTCGCTCCGGTTGCGTTTGCAACAAACCTATATTATTATAAAGTCCAATAATTATTCAAATTAAAAATTTTACAATCGTAATCAACAGTTAAAAGGTAGCTAGGAAGATACCCAGCGATTTCTTGAGCAAAACACCACAAACCGTATGTCATAATCTCGAATGGTTCCAGAGTCATAGAATGACATTTCAGTGAAAGTTACTGATCCAATACCGATACCGTAAGTATCGGCTGCCGATCAGATCCAGTATCGGCATGGGTGCAGCCTTAGTTTTAATATTTCTGAACCAGTTGCTCAGCAGGGCGCAACAATTACGAACCATGTTCTTTGCTTGAAACCTTTCCAGCATGTTTGGCGTATTAATAAGACAAGTTTAAAGGAAGATGCTACTGGTAACTGTTACTTTATTTCCTATTGTTTATCTATTCCAAAATACATCTTAGGACTTGGGCACTGCGGCTGGAAACACCCACCCTCCCCCCAAAAATAACACTAGACTCGACAGAAAACAAGAACAACATTTTTCATTGTTGCATTTAACACAAACAAGTTGACATTATTCGTTACGTGCACTCATTAATTTCAGGTGGAATTGCAAACGACTATAGCAGAGGCCCCTTTTGTAGATCATAACATGGGACAAAGCCTATCTAGGTATGATGTTAGTAAGATCATACTTGCGTACCTTGATCTAACTCTCCATCCTCATTATCGTATTGAACAGGTTCTGTCTCAACCACAATTTCTACCACCTCTTCGGAATCTTGCGATATCTGGAAAAATACACAATTACTGCATATTTGGCTACTAAATTTTGCGTAGCATTTTTTTTTGTTCCTTAACGAATTAGACAAAACATCATCATACACAAATATAGGCCTATTCACATGTGACAAAGTATACTAGTACCATAGGCCCTCGCATGCAGGGAAATAATAAACTAGATATCAACTATCTCCCTGCCTAACCCATGTGGGCATATTTTTTATTCAACCAATGGTAAACAAGTTGCAGGCTAAAAAGTGTTTTGAGGTAACATTAAACCCTCCCCCACCCCACAACAGAGGAGATCCAGCATGTGTTTACTAGGGTTGTGCGAGCCAAATGATTTTAAGAGGCCAATAACTAGAGCCTCGAGTCGAGTTTGAGTTTTCCAACATTTTTTTCCCTCATTTGTACCTACAATGCCTACCTACATGTGTTATAAAGATGTGTGGTGCGATCATGTTGGATACGAAAGAAGATGTGAGCCACGCTCCGCATCAGTATAAAATTCGCCACATTACCCACATCGCCACATTAACCACGCTCTCGCTTCTCTAATGTGGCGATGTAGCAATAAATATGTTCATTGTTAAATCGGCCTCCATCTGTTTCACACTGACAACCCATGACCTCACTACAACAGTAAAATTACAAACTTGAGTTTTTCGTTTTACTGAAAAAAAATATGTTACCACTGTATATGCTTACTGTTTGCTATTTCCAATGATGTACTTTAGTTTCGGTATAAAACCAACCAAAGAATTCAAAATTAGTCAACTCTTAGCCAAACGTGTAAAGATGTGAGATTGATGATTGCTTTGTTTTTTATTTTTTATTTTATTTTGAAGTTCATCACTAACTAATATTTAGGTTTGCATCTGTATTTATTTATAATCAGTTCTGTTACACTTCATACGAAATACTCGAAACATTCAAGTTTTTGCATCAAGTTAAGCTTCCGCCCCACGTCAGAACTCAACTCAAACTATTAGAGTTTTGCACATGCCTAGTGTCTACCTGTTTTTTTTTTTTCATTTACAATAGAATAAACTGACTGTAATTCAAACTAGATACATTTTTTTTCAAAGCTAACATTCAGACTGTTGTTTTTTTCCCATTTTTTGTTTTTTCCCCCCTTCTTTTCCCCTATACAAGGTGAAATTCACTAACTGCAGAATCAGAGTTTCTTGCATGTCACTTTCTATTGCTTACCTTCTGTGCTTCTTTTTCTGCAGTTTTTACAGGTGTAGGATTCTCGACTTTTAATCTATAATGGAAAAAAAGAGACACAAAACTCCAAGATACCAGTATTACCTGGTTGATTTTGGTTTCTATTACCTGTTGAAAATGTACATCACCTTTTTTTATAGCATTCTCCTTCTGAAAATGCTGTTCTATCTAGAGAATTAAATCGAAGATGTCCTTCCAGTTCGCTACCTACTGCGCAGGTGTATAAAAGCCAAAGCGGAGCGGTAAGCTTACCTTTTCGGTCCTCTATTGTGCCCAAACGGCGACAAGAGGGGAGGAGGGCGAGACCAAGGTAATGTATATTTTGAACAGGCAATAAAAACCAAAATCAACCAAGTAATACTGGTATTTTGGAGCTTCTAGTTGCCTTGAAAATATATATTACCTTTTTTATAGCAATCCCATCGACTTTGTCACGGCGGCAGGCGCCATTTGATTCAAGTTCCCTCAGGTAGCGACCGGTTCCCTTCACAGAAAATTCAGTGTGTAAAAGGGGTTAAAGTACACGTCGGGCAGCAACAAAAGGCCCGATACGGTAAAGTCCCTTTGCTTGATGGGACATGTCCTGGAGGTAATGGAACGTGAAGACCATGGATGTCTCCAGGAGGCGGCTTCCATTATGTCAGTGATGGGGATGTTGCTATAATAAGCCCAGGATGTGGTAATTGCACGAAGTTCGTGGGCCATTACTCTGATCCCTTCAGAGACACAGTTTATGTCAAGTGCTTCGTAGGCTTGGACGATGATACTTTTAAGCCAGGTGGCGATCTTGCGGGTTGAAGTGGTGCCGACCTTATTACTAAAAGGGAAGAAAAGTAGCCAGGTGGCGATCTTGCGGGTTGAAGTGGTGCCGACCTTATTACTAAAAGGGAAGAAAAGTTGGGAGCATCCTCAGCGGATGGGCTTGGACGCCTTTAGGTAAAAACGAATCACCCGGACAGGGCAAAAGGTTCGTTCCTCTTCGTTCCCTAAGATGGTGGATAGGGACGGAATGATGAAGGGATGAATCTTTTCATTGGGTTTTTGAGTTTTAGCACGGAACGACACTCGTGGAGTCAGCGTTACGCCAGCGTAGTCTGCAGGCAGGAAAAAACAGTCTCTTTCCGTGGCAGAAAGGGCCTGTAGTTCGCTGCAGCGGATGCAGGTTGCCAGCGCTACGAGGAATACTGCTTTTCTTGTAAGCTGGCTAGGCTAGATGAGTGCATGGGTTCGTAGGGTGGAGCCATGAGGGCTATCAGGACAATGGACAGGTCCCAATCCGGAAATTGTCTTGAAATGCGTGGACGATCCAAGTGAAAGGAATGAATTAAAGATGAGATCCTGTGATCTGTGAGGAGGTTCGTGTTACCAGCCGCCCTGAAGATGGCATTTAGGGCAGAACGGTATACTAGGATGCTGGAACCTCTGAGTCCGCCCTTGAACAGAGTTGTGAAAAATCGGACGAGGTCTTGTATAGGAGGACAGTGGATCAACTTGTTCTGAGATACACCAATGAAGCCATCGCTTCTAGTGACTGTCGTAAATCTTGTTGGTAGAGGATCGGACGGCTCGTGATGCGATGAGAGCAGCCTCATCCTCAAGAATGCCAGATGCTTGGAGGAGCTGGATGATAGTAGCCACCCGTAAAGGCGTAGTGCTTGGTGGTTCTGGTGAAGGACTGTTCCTCCGCGTTGGGAAAGGAGGTCCGGACGGCTCGGCAGGCGGCGAGGAGAGTCAATGAGGAGGCTAAGTAGCAGTGGAAACCAGGCTGCCACCGGCCAATTCAGTGCTATTAAAAGGAATCGTCTGTGAGAGTTGGCGATTTTGCGTAAAACGAGAGGGAGAAGGCGAAGAGGAGGGAAGGCATATGCATAAAAGTGATCCCAATTCAGTGTCAGTGCGTCTACTACCCAGGCACGAGGGTCCGGGAAGGGGCTGACGAATAGGGGAAGTCTGGCATTGTACCTCGTGGCGAAGAGTCGACCATAGGGCGATCCCAAAGGCGGAGCAGATGGTTGAATGGTCCATTCGCTGGTTGGCGGACCTCAGCGAGAGAGGGAATAGGCAATTACATTTAGTGACCTTGGGATGTGGAGTGGGAGGAGGCAGACACGGAGTTGAATGCATAGTCGAAAGATTTGAGAGGTGACGTGATGGAGGGACAGAGAGCGTGTCCGTCCCCCTTCCGCAGGTAGGCGACAGCAGTCGTGTTGTCTGTGTGGACTTGTACTGTCCGTCCTGCTACATGGTCTTGAAAATGGCGAAGACCAAGAAGAACTGCCAACAGTTCTAAATGATTGATGTGGAATGCCGTCCCAGTTGGCAAAACGCCTGAGACGGTTAGGTTGTCGATGTGAGCTCCCCAACCTGTTTGGGATGCATCTGTGAAAAGATAGACTTGTGGGAGAGGCTCGTGAAGAGGAACCGTGGCTGTCAGATTGAGGACGTCCGTCCACCATCGGAAGGTTTCGGTGGGAAAGGAAGGACCGAGAGGCTGGGATGGCAGAGTTAGCACAAGTTGAGGATTGCCCCAAAGGCTGGAACGGTAGTGGTGGAATGGGCGTGTCATCCACCTGCCGTAAGGAACAAGGTATGCGAAGGAATCGATGGTCCCAATGGTGGATGCGAGATCTTGGAATGTATGGAGAGGCATGCGGATGAAGGCACCGGCAGAACGTAGGTGACCTTCTATGCGTTCCAGTGACGGCATGACTGTTGCCTTCTTTAGGTCGAAGAATATTCCTAGGAACACGAAGGATTGGGCGGGTTGAAGGCGGGATTTTTAAAAATTTATCCCTAGACCTAGGTGATAGGTGATGAAAAAGAGACACGACGTCGTGTAAATTGTTGGTGAGTGTTGTTGGGTTTGGATGAGGCAGGAGACAATCGTCGAGGAAGGCATGAATGCGGGTGTCATGTTGATGAAGATAGGCAAGGACGGGACGTAGAACCATGGTGAAGACTCGTGGGGCAGCGTTCAGTCCGAAGGGGAGGCAGAGGAATTCGAACACCGTACCATCTAGTACAAAACGGAAGAGGTGGCGGACAGACGCATGAAGGGAATGTGAAGGTATGCGTCTGCAAGGTCTAAAGACACTGTCCAATCATTGGGTTGTAACGAATCTCGTATGGAAGAGACTGTTTCGATATTAAAGTGTGGATTGAGGATGAACTTGTTCAGTGGTTTCAGGTTGAAAATCAGATGCGTCCCGCCTGATCTCTTGTTGCACAGAAAGATGCTGCTGTAAAAGTCTGGAGTGAACGGTGGTAGTACTACATGAATGGCCTGTTTGCGAAGAGGGACGTTATTTCCGTCCTGAGAGGACCGGGAGCAGTTGCTTCTAGCTCCCAGGGCGGGTCTTGCAAAGGGGGTTTGTTTAAAAACTTTGGTTTGAAGCCATGTAAAATAATTGAAAAGATCACTGGGTCAGAGGTTACCTTTTGCCAAGCTTTGGCATAAAACTGAAGATGTCCCCCACTTCTTGTGGGGGAAGACGGAATGTCAATAGCTGTCACGTCCCCTGTTGCGAGACGGGAGGAGGAACGTTGGCGTCTGTCAGGAGTGGATGGACGACCCAGGGAATGACCACGTCCGCGTCCCTGGGAAAGGGATGGAAAGGGCGATGCGGAACGTGGTGGTGGGGGCGGAGCAGGGTCAGGTGCTTTCGTGGCCTTCCAATCGTCCTTGTTGTCTGCGATTCTGGCGATTCTTGTTATAACGAGGCTTGCGGGGCCGTCCCCTCACCAATGGAGCGGAAGAAGTAGCTTTCTCGGCCTGGACAAGGAGGAGGTGGATTCTTATCTAATTCAAGAGGCGTCCCGTTACCAAGAAGGACGCCGCCAGTTCTGAGTAGTGTCGTGAGAAGCGTAGTGGACGGTCCTAGAAACGGCGGTTGATGCAGAAGTTGATCACGCAGTCCGAAGCCGAAACCAGTAGCAAGACCTCGGTTCTTGGATACTGGGTCGGAGGACGACGACGGTTTGTATAGAAAGCAATCCGGAACGATCTCTTCGACTGTCTTTAGTAGCTCTGAAAGTGAAATCTTGGAGGGATCTGGGTCCCCTTGGAACGGTGGGCCAGGTTGATCCGAAAGGGATGGGTCTGGCGAGGAATAAGAATCAAAGTCCTTGTCTGCAGGAAGGACCTGAGGAGGCAACTAAACAGATTGGGTGGGACGAGGTGGATCGTCTGGAACGGTAGAGGGACCAGCATCCTCAAGGGAAGGCTTGCGGCGCTTACGGATGGAAGCAAGCCAGGCTGAAGTATAATCGGAGACCGGTGCTTTTCGTTTAAAAGTTTGAAGTAAGGAGCCCATGAGAGCATGGACTTGGGACGGAGTGAGTGGCTCACTGGTTCGCTGAGCGGCGGAAAGCCCAGTTACCGAAGGATGGGATGAATGTGAGGATAAATCCAGAGGAGTGAGTTGTGGTCCCACAGAGGAGGCCAACTTGGCAGCAACTTTCAGGGCTTTAAGCTGAAGCTTTAGGTAAGCATACTGTTCCTTGGTAAGAGAGAGTTCGTCGGCAAGAGAACGTATGTTCCGTACTGGTGGAGGCTGACTGCAGGGGATCGGAGATGTAGCTGCAGTATCACAAGGTACAGGGACGGATGGTTCGGAAAAGAGGATTGGGTGGCGGACGTGACTGCTCCAAAAATCCTGATCTGCAGTAAGTTCGAGAATTTCAACGTTATCCGCAACCGGTGGGACCGGAGGGGATGCAGAACGAGGAGTGCGGGATGAGGAACCATCCCTTGGCGTCCCTTTAGCGCGAGGCATGAGGACGGTGTTACCGAAGGATGGGGTAGGACGCAGCGGATGGCACGTAGCGGGAACGAAGTGAACAGCTCGGTGGCGTAGAGAAGAAGAGGTGAGCTTACCGCTCCGCTTCAGCTTTTATATGATGTAGGCTGCACAGAAACCTGCGCAGTAGGTAGCGAACCGGAAGGACATCTTCGATTTAATTCTCTAGATAGAACAGCATTTTGAGAAGGAGAATGCCATAAAAAAGGTAATGTATATTTTCAAGGCAACTAGAAAAAAATAGTTAAACAACTTCACCAGTACAAAAACTTACTCAACATTCTTTCAACGAGTTAGGCAGTTAAGTTAAAAAAAGATAACATTTGCATCGTTTAACCTTTAGGCATGTAGGGCAAGCTGTTACGCAAGATATTTTCTTACACTAAAAGTTGGAATTCTAAAAACCGAGCGCTTATTGTATAATATATTTAAACTGCTATGGTGAGCGCATATTGTATCCATGTGCACGGCAAATTAGGTTGGCTGTGCACATGTTTCAAATGTCATTGAATATTGTAAACTCTGCCCAATTGTGAAAATTGTAAATTTAATTCAGTAATTAGTGAGCAGAGCCATAACTAACCTTTAGTATAATAATTATTCATATTATTTTGTCACAGTTCTGTTATTTATGTACAAAGCCTTAGTCTTTGATACTTGAATAATACGGCAATGTGTGGAGCCCTCATTACGTCGCACAGGTCGAATTTGTGAGTACTACAATTCAGCACAAAGCTGCTGACTCATCACTCATAGTTGGTCGCGATGTATGTATGCCCAAACTGCTAATTTGGAGTTAGATCTTCTAGCATTAATAATAGCAAACAGCAGATGATAAAACGACTTGGCCTTCTTAACAGGATTTACAACCGTGAAACCATTAATAAGTCAATCTCTTACTACCAGACTACGTACGGAAGAACAATCATACGAAAAAGATCCATTTAATTCAAACTTCACAAGAGTAATCTATAATTATGCCCGTTTCATCCAAGAACAATCACAGGCTGGAATGCACACTGGTGCATTCATGATCACTGCGCACTACTTCTATCTATTTATCATCAAGTGTTTTTCATGCTGCCATTATGCCATTTTATGGCACGGTAACTACTTCACAAAAAAAGAAAGGAGTAAAACTAGGTGGATGTACAAGATGGCCCATAAAAAATACGAACTTTTTTTCTAAGCTTAAAAAAAAAGTGTAAACAGAAACCATTTTTCTGAATCCAAAATTCATTTGTCAGCCAGAAAAATTCACATTTGTTCGATGTAGCCATTATACCATGTGTAAAAGTAAAGAGTATATGGTATAGTTACCAAATGTCTATGTCTTCGGGGTACCACTGTGCTTTACGGAAGGACTAAGCTATGAACGAACGATTGCTTCACGTGAAACTGGAATTGTGCTACGCATTGTGTGGTTGGCCTAAGTCGGCACTGCCGCGAAGTGTTCATCTTGTCAACATATATTGTCGTATAATTTCAGGATTTGTGATTGCACGCAATGATTGATGTATTCTCAAATTCTTTTTCAGTACTGTATCTTTGTATTGATTTTGGATTGTATTCGCATATTGTATCTTTGGACAATGGTACACACTTGCGTGATGCAGAATGTTCTGAATTCACGGCTTAGTTTTAAATTTTCAAAGTAAGCGATGTGATGTTTTTAAATAGTGACCAAACCAACAGATTGTTCAAAATTTTAAAAATTCTTTCTTACAAAAATTTTAAAAATTAGGATTCATATTTTTAGATTTAGGAAATCACTGTAAAACACGCTTATTTTCATATCACTTCATATCGTCGCACATTTTCTACGATCTGCTTCCCTGGAGATGAAAATTCACAGACGATCGTCTTCATCAGGCAGTCAACTTTCACTCAAAACATCGTGCAACAACCGTTCGTCTGCTAGGAAATTTGAAGCGTGAGCGTAGCCTCCGGTTATTTGTTGGGTTGGTCTCCCATTTTCGTCTCAGTAACACATTGACTTTGTGAAAATAAACGTGTTTTACAGTGATTTCTTCAATGTAAGATGAATTTTCATAGTAAGCGGTGTGACGTCTTCAAAAATTTAGGAAAGTGGCCCCAGCTTACAGTTTTTTTTTAAAGCTTCTTAAAAACTTAAGACTTGGAAAAATTTCTTATTGGTCACCGAGTTGTAATCTTACCTTTCCCTAGATGAATTTGCTGTTAATACTGATGGCAGTCGGCTGCTCTTTAATCCACCAACTCGAGTATTTCCAAAGAACCTTCCTTCGTCTTCTTCCGTTTTATCGGTTTTAAACATAGAAGAAGCTAATCGTTTGGCCAACGGAATATCGCCATGAAAGGTGGGAGTTGCAGGAGCAGAGTCAACTAATGGGGACTCCTTGTCCTCTGGCTGACTATTTAGGTTGCGCAAAACTTCATAGTTAATTTTAGTAGAAATTCGCTTTTCCTGTAACATCTTTTCGATGGCTTCACCAGCAGTGTTAGCTGGTACCTGGGATCGTTTCTTTGTCACCCGTCGTTTCTGAAAAAGAAAAAAAAGAAACCCGGATTTAAACATGGTCAACTGTGGAGGAGTTCGAAGTTGAGACTGTTTTGGAACACTCTCTGGCTTGGGTGGTGTAATGCAAGTTGGACTTTTTACATAAAAGTCTTCTATATACTTTTTTGCCTTAAGTAGGGGAATAAGACGCTAACAATCAGCCACAAAATACCGCCGGTGTTCAGGGGGAAGGGGGGGGGGGGCAGACCAAACAATGGGGAAGTGTGGGGGCGGGGGTTGGGGGTTGCAGGGGGTTAGGGAGTAGCAGGATGGCATTTTAAGTCATTCTACCCAGTATAGTATTTCGCTCGCACATGCGCAGATGATCTGTGTGGGTACAGCTAGTTTAATTTATAAGTCCTGCTGTACCTCGCATATTTCAGAGGTCGTCAGGAGCGGAATAAACCATACGGACGTGTATACTTCATAAGCTCTTGACGTTGTGCATAATTTTACTGGGAAACAAAACAAACAAAAAATGAGCAAAGTTCAAACTCCTTCACGGCTCGTCCTCTGCAACAGTTATAATGTAGATTGCAATTGCTAAGTGGCATTTGTCCTAGTAACTAACTTTCAATGTATTGTAATAAAATATTTGGTTAGGCCGACTATACGAAAACAATCGTTAATTTTCGTACTGTGGAACTCCATTATCAACAAACAAAAGTCAAAAGAAAAATGCTCACTTTCACAACAAAGACACACACACACTGTCATATTAACTACCATCTTCCTCAGGCTTTAAAGTTAGTGTGGACACTATTTACAACTCTGTTGACATCTTTGTTCACATCTGCGTGTTCGTTGCTACCCTTCTTAGCTAGCTTGCTACCAACGAACATGCAGATGGGAACAGAGATGAGAGATGTAACTACTAATAGAGTCCAAACTAACTTTAAAGCCTCAGGAAGATAGCAGTTACCTGTCGAAAACTCGCTAGACAGTGTGAGTGTCTTTCGTTGTGACAGTGAGCGTTTTTCTTGTGGTTTTTGTACGTAAACAACATTATGTCTAGTAAAAATGGCCTTTTAGGCCCTGTTTCTCTGGCCCCCTACGAAAATTTATCATTGCAGCACCACTGAGTATTAGAAAATGGAACCCAATCTGCCATCTAGTACAAAGATAAATTATTTCAAGGGGAATTCTCGTAATATACACTTGTATCATTGATGTCCTAGATATTCCTGAAGTAACTGGTATCCTTGAAGTCCCGTATCCTTGATTTCTTTGAACAGGCCTAATCAGAAAAATGAGCAAGACCCCTTGCCTAGAACATTTTTACAGAAGTTAATTAGAAAAATCGTGTGTCTTGGTCGTTCTCTACCCTCAAGTCCAAAAAACCAGACATAGTTTTCATCATAGTTAAATCCGTATATTTTAACTAGGGGTGTGCGAGTAGAGTAATTTTAATTTTTTAATTATAACTGGAAAACGGTTAGAGCAACTGGATTTTAATTTGCACCGATGTAAAGCTCTCATCGAGACGAACAATATGAACATGTTATTATCAAAATCGGTCAAAAATTGGCGAAGTGATCACATTTTCACTGATTAGAGTTATTCAAGTATGGATGAAAGCAACGAGCCGAATTCGAGTTTAAGTTGCAATTTTTCGAGTATCACACATGCCTATTTTTAACGTTTCTGCCTAAAGAGCCAACAGGCAGAAACATAACTATGTGTTTTCCAATAAGCAATTGAATTCAACTGATCTCTTCAAGCAGCAATACAATACGCAAATGTAAACTGGCGGAACTACCAAAAAGTGCTAAGGTCTCGTTTATTGATGTAAATGAATCAGCAGATAAAGCGTAGCCTAGAGGCATTAGAGGGGACAAGTGATATCATTGAAATGACCAAACCAGTGGAACTACCTTGTGCACTAGACCACTGGCTGATTTTTAATGCAAGCCAAGGTTATTACTTGCAAGTGTAGGCGTATAGTTATATTTCTGACAAAAAACAACTCATTAAATCAGAGAAGACCAACTATCGATAAAATGAAACTGACTTCAATGTACACTTCAATGTGTATTAGTATACTAGTGATAAGAAATTACCTTCTTCTCTGGCTTGGCTGAACCGTCTTCCTTTTCTTGAGCATCTTTTTCTTCTTTTTCTAATAAAATAAAATTGCACTTACATCCCCAACTGTGATAAAAAAAAAATTATAAGGTTTCTTGAAGAGTTAAAACCAATAAAATTGAGTGGCAGGTTATGTAACATAATCAGAAAACGAAGTAAACACTACGCCACAATGACGAACAAAACGAGTTGTCTTGAATTTTTGGTGGAAAACCAAATGACAGTCTTCGTCCATCTTCATCAGAAGTAAAAGCATCCTTTCAAAAAAAAAAGATCATATCGCTACGCATTTTTTTAATTCACCGCTTCGTTGCTACAATGAACTGATTTTTAGAGGAGGAGCTAGCACAGCGCTCCACTGAGCTCTACTGTCATTTGTATTGTTTCCATGCATACATGAATAAATCACTAATTTCACGCTCAAATTCAAACAACAAAAATACATTAAACAAATGATGGAGTTCTTTACGAATTACGATGAAAGAATACGACATTTTTTGAGACATTGTGTCTAATTTCATTAACACTCATCTTCACCAAGTTCAAGATTCACTTTCTGTTTTTGCGAATTTTCGATAGGCCTAATAGTTCGAGTTGTCTATTATATTCGGTCTCTCGTATCTGCGCCAGACCTGCTTATGTTTTACATTGCCACACATGCTTGTGTTTTTCAAAATGCAGGACAGCGTTGCCACTGTATTTATTGCATGTCGTCTGCTCAGCGATCGTACGGTTCCACTTGTGCAAGAGGTGTGCCCCCAACGTGACTGTTTGCCACCAATAATTCAAGACAACCAATTTTGTTCATCTTTGTGGTGTAGTTTTTACTTCTTTTTCTGATTATGTCGTTCGTTCGCCACAGTAGTCGCCGGTTGCTGGTGTTTGCAGAGGTTATCTAACCCCTGGTTTTAATGGCACACGGTGAAAAGCAGGGCAAAGTAGCTTCCCATCCTGTGCTCTAGTATACAGCTCAATTTAGAAAGTTACTAGACATGCTTGATGCAAAAAAGTCTGGTAAAGGAAGGTTCAAACCCAAGGATTCCATCCAGGAAACCTCCGATCACCGAAGGGTGCCGAGATAATATCCAGCATATTGGCCAGAATAGCTCCCACAGACACTGAAGAAGCCTGGTAGTCTCTCCCACTACCCTAGTCAGCACACACTGGAAGGGACTTTGCCAGGGTCATGCAATTAAGCTGATAAACTTGTTATTAGTTGGGTGGTTATAAACCAAATGATGCTAAAGCTGTAGAAACGCATGATGACTCAGTCATATAAGCTATTCATAAGTTTCTACCAAGGATTATTTTTTGGAACTTGAACATTTTTGGGCCAATTCAACTCATGAATACCCTCGCCGCTACAAACTGGGTGAAAAGTAAGTCGCCAGGCCCACTGCGAGCTTTGTGAGGATTCTTGGGGATACCGAGCAAAGCAAGCCATCACAGTCTAGCATTTAGCGGTCATCTCCAAACCACGTGAATGTCAGGACAAAACCCGAGTCTGACCTAAGTACGAGTTGTAAAAAAACCCGTATTTTCAGCATAAAAAGTCTTACTTGTCCTAAAATACTTATCTTTTAAATGTAAGCTTATTTCGTTTCAAAATAATGCTCCATGCCCAGCAGTAATGTCATAACTTTAAGGCAATGTGTTGGCTCCCCACCACGGAGAATTCTAATGGCATATAATAATTCTTGATGTTCTAACCTCCATTTCTAACAAAACCTTGGAACAGCCAGAACGACAAAATAAAATATGTTGCAACTTCCAATTCACAACAACACAAAGATTCCAGATGTAAATGTGATCGACTACAGAAGAAAAAAAATTGATAGCGTACCAAATTACAAAATTGGTAAAAGAGCCGCCAAGTTGAGAATGGCTCGGACCTTCAAAGCAGTGATGTCAACAGACCAAAACATTTTCCAGATTAGAAAACATAGGGTGAAACGTTGGGGACATTTTACCAGTTTTAGTGGCTTGCTACGCTTCGTTAAATCTTTGTAGAACATAAATCTCTGAAGGGTACAATTAAATGACAACCACACAATACAGCTACTAAACTTAAGTGTATCAAGCAGAAAACTGCTAATAAAAAAAAACCAGAGCTTTTAAACGTGAGATAATTTTACCTTTTAGCTCTTTTAAGTAGTCAGCATTTACTTGGTTCCAGAGAGCAGTTTTTCGTTTCACTTCCACATCACTCATGATGTACTGAAAGAATAAAACAGCACAATATATGTGTTGCCAGGCAGTTTTTATACATTGCCATTGCATCAAATTGTCTTGGATCATGCAGTGACCCACCATGAATACATTATCAAAATTTGTTGACACACCTAGGGTTATGATCCAGTGGAGTTAAAATCAAGCTGCTCTCACCCAAAGAGATTTCTAGACAGACTGTTTTGCCCTTGTTCGGGCTCACGCGTACAGAATACTCTGTGGATGAGAGCAAAGGCACCTTGCTGGTAGTAATTTTGCAGGCATAAAACCGGGCTGGTTTCAGCAAGCTAAAAAGCAGAAACTACCACTTGTTGGGGCTCCATTCTACTGAATGTTAGGCACCCAGATTTTCAGTAGAATGGAGCCCCAAACAAGCAGCAGTTTCTGCATTTTAGCTTGTTGAAACCAGCCTGGTTTT
>JAHWFP010100315.1:0-13633 GCA_023313725.1 Lithobius niger | reverse complement strand
CTTTGGAAATTATGACACGTCACCTGAGTTATCGCCAGTGCCTTATCTTTTTTTGGCCAGTGGCACAAAGTATAGAGACGCCGTTCCTTCGCGGTTTAAGAATGTCGTTCCCGCATTAAAATTAAAAGTAAAGAAACAAAATTCCTATTTCACACGCAGCGTGAAAAATAAAACGGCAGGCAAAGTTCGGAATCCCGCATTAATAATGAATGACTTTTTAAGGCGGGATGTAGATAAGGACACGTGCTCGCGCGCATAAGAGAGCGAGCGGGGGAAAAGGGGGTCGGCGCAAAGTGATTATGTCTATTCTGGGTTTTGGTAACAAATTACTCCCAAGAGGAAAAGTTGGCACCAGACAGGTTTCGCCTTACTTTTAAATGGATTTTTAGTTCTTTTATTTTTTTCTCACTCTCCCTCTATTTTTTTCTTTTCTCTCTTCCTGCAAACACTTCTTTCCGAAAGCGATTTAGTCGGTTTCGTATTTCGTTATCCAGAACCATTTGCCGATTTTCTTTCTTTCTTTTTTTTTTTTAGCGTCATTACTAAGTTTGGTCGGCGTTTAGGAAAGCAAGCGGTGTGCCGCTGCGGAAATAAAAAGCGCTGCAGATTTAAAAAAAAAAAAAAAAAAACCGGTTGTCTTGTCAAAATTTATAGGAAAAAAGCGCCAGTGAAACGTAGCGATAACAAGCGTTCGAAGCTGCGAAAGCCATCTTGAGGTTTGAAAAAGCCCAAAAAAAATAAAATGTTGTTTGGCGTGTGGGGCGGGGGCGCTGAAGCCCAAAACATTTGAGTTTTGCAAGTTTGACAATAAGTGAAAGAAAAAAATCTGGAGCGAAGTATCCAAAGCCGGCCGGATGCTGGTTGGTTCTCGAAAGTGTTTTATTACAGCCTTCATCAAATGTTGGCATTCAGAAAAGTTTCAGAAAAGATTCAGAAAAGTTTGGGCCAGGAGGAACCAACCATACAATAGAAAGTTTACGAAATATCGCATCTTACCTCTTCCAAGCGTACGTGGAATCCTGGCGGCAGCTGCGGCTACTAACGCCTCTGCTAATGCTTTGCCTATTGGAAGCAAAGCAACATGAGAGGCATTAGTAGCCGCAGCTGCCGCCAAGGCCCCGCATAGGCTTGGAAGAGGTAAGATGCGATATCTGGTTAAGTTTCTAATATCTATGGAGGAACCCAGTGGCGTAATGTATAAGTATTGGGGGACCACCTGGTCTGCGAGCAGCATAACAAATATGCTTATTAAAAAAGCTCCAGCTTAATGACGAGTAGCTACGTGATGTGATAATTAAATAAATAAATAAATAAACAAAAATCAATATTAAGAGCATGGAAATATGATTTATTTGCTAACCACATAGCCTTCCTGTATGCTTAACGCTCGGTTTCACGTACACACAAGACGCGTCGTCCAAGAGATGCGCTGAAATGAAAGCCCGAAGAACGAACTATCCCAATCAAAAACGTGGTAATCTTCTCATTATCAGAATAAACGGTGTTGCATCACTAAACGAACACTATTTTAAGGTAACGGTGAGTTATCAGGTTAAAATTCAGGTTGAACTGTGAACCGAGTTTCCTCAGCACTGAGGAAGAAGAACATTGTATTCTCCGAAAATTCAAGTTGAACTGTGAACTGAGTTTCCTCAGTGCTGAGGAAGAAGAATGGTGTATTCTCCGAAAATTCAGGTTGAACTGTGAACCGAGTTTCCTCAGCACTGAGGAAGAAGAACAGTGTATTCTCCGAAAATTCAGGTTGAACTGTGAACCGAGTTTCCTCAGCACTGAGGAAGAAGAACAGTGTATTCTCCGAAAATTCAAGTTGAACTATGAACTGAGTTTCCTCTGCACTAAGGAAGAAGAAAAGTGTATTCTCCGAAAATTCAAGTTGAACTGTGAACTGAGTTTCCTCAGTACTGAGGAAGGAGAATGGTGTATTCTCCGAAAATTCAAGTTGAACTGTGAACCGAGTTTCCTCAGTACTGAGGAAGGAGAATGGTGTATTCTCCGAAAATTCGGGTTGAACTGTGAACCGAGTTTTCTCAGCACTAATGAAGAAGAACAGTGTATTCTCCGAAAATTCAAGTTGAACTGTGAACTGAGTTTCCTCAGCACTGAGGAAGAAGAACAGTGTATTCTCCGAAAATTCAAGTTGAACTGTGAACTGAGTTTCCTCAGCACTGAGGAAGAAGAACAAGTGTATTCTCCGAAAATTCAAGTTGAACTGTGAACTGAGTTTCCTCAGCACTGAGGAAGAAGAACAGTGTATTCTCCTAAAATTCAAGTTGAACTGTGAACTGAGCTCTTCCTGGTGGGTTTGGTGCGATTCCCGTTCTTATAAAGAAAACACTACGAAAAATGAACTAATTCTCGAAATTTTTACCAAATTATTCCCAACAACAAAACTATTTCTGAGTTAAAAACTCACCCACATTTTGGGGCAAATGTTACCCCTGCAATACAGGCCTAAAATATTAGCCGATAACTGCATGTGGCACCAACCAACCTACTAGAATGCCACTCAGCGCACAACTGATACGGCCTACTCACTATAGCGTCTTGGGTAAAATCGTCCAAACCAAATCTCTAACCCTAACTAAATGCTCAGTTCTGACGTCAGTTTGTGTCGCTTTGTATTTGCTGACCAAAATAATCGACAGCGTTAGGCTCTCTCTAGTTTGGCTTCCCACGTCTATGTGAATAAGCTGCGTGACGTCATTGACAAAGCCATCGCTATTCATCGACTCCATTACAGCCCCGCGTACGTGCTGCCAATTCCGTCGGCAGAGATGGAGCCCCGCATCCGCTCTCGACTTGTGTGTCGGCTGTTCGGTTCACTTTGCCATTCTTCGTTTTCCCCAGCGAATCCGTTTACGATAAGGGCAAATTGGTGTTATAATAAACGACTTTGGCAACCCGAACGACAATCCCTTTTCTCTAACCGGAGAGTATAGTTGGTTGATTCCCCGATGCAGGGAAACGTTATTAATACGGTATATGTGCCGACTCGGCGAAAACGGGTATGAATAAGGAAGTCCACACGTATACGTTCTTTGTAATGATTCAAAGTCGGATTTCATTCCGTCCCAAACTGTTCTCCCCTTTGTAATCTTTTATAACACGTTCAGGAAAGCTGCAATCTTCTGTTAGACTGGCCGTTTAATTTCAGCTTCTTCCAACAAAAAACAGCTGCGCACAGTTTGGTACTGCCAAAACACAGAAAACTCGATACAGCTATAGAGCAGTGACATTTGCCGCCATATTGGCACCAGCTTGGATCCAGTACGGGTTTTGGAGGGCATAACTACAAGGTACACTACATAAAAATGGAGGGAAAAACAACGGAAGAGCGGATTTCTTAGGCTTAAAATAACGTTGTTTTCTCCAACAACAAAAATCGCGCGTTTTAGGTCTAAGAAATCACTCTTCACAGCATCGGCTTCAGTATGACGCCCTTCTGTTTCTCTCTGCAGTGCCCCTTGCAGCTAACCAGAGCAGTGACACGACGTAGTGTTATTGTATATAACTCTATGCTGGAGCCTTAATGGGTTAGCTGCAAGGGGCGCTGCAGAGAGAAACAGAAGGGCGTCATAGTCATACTAAAGCCGATGCTATGAAAAGTGATTTCTTAGACCTAAAACGCGCGATTTTTGTTGTTGGAGAAAGCAACGTTATTTTAAGCCTAAGAAATCCGCTTTTCCGTTCTTTTTCCCGCCATTTTTATGTAGTGCACCTTGTAGTTATGCCCTCCAAAACCCATACTGGTGCCAATATGGCGGCAATATGGCAGCAAATATCACTGCTCTGTAGAACATTCCAAAGACAAAACGAAAGTTATGAGCCTAACGAACTACTTTAATCCTTGCTTGTATACACATTTATGACGTAGCAGATGTTCCTAAATGTGAATTTATTTTTTCCACCTTTCGTTCAAATCACGGCCGATCAACGGAAATGACGTCATCTCGTACGCGACTGAGGGATTGTGGGATCTGACTAATCGCAGTGGCTCGCAAAGGAGGTTGATTTTTACGGAATTGTGATCATGCGCGAGACACAGTTTGTCGACTGATTCTGGATGGATGATCGACTGGCTCTGGATGGAGCCATCAGTCGCGTTGAAAGGTGACGTCGTTTCCATCATGAGACACTTTTGGAACGTTCTGTTGAGGTTTCTGTACATTGAAGATACCAAACTGACTTCAGAAGCGTGTGTATGGTTCGCACACAGGTTGATCGTTTTGGAAGAACATGGCTGTTGCGCAGTTCTTTTTCAATTCTCTAGTTGGAGCGGAGCTCTGTTTCCGAATCCACTCCTATGCAGCCATTGCATCGGGATCACGAAATAACCACTGCATCAGTTTAAACCAGATTTGGCACATTGAACGCGTTACACCCACAGGTAATTTTAGCAAAGAAAATTTAAAAATCGTACATGTCGTTGAGAAATAATCAAGGTGACAAAATGCACAGGTGGTTTGAGCTGCTCGCCCATTTGCTCACCAGTAGTTTCCGAAGCGCGAAAATCTGACTCGTCGATAGTAAATAATATCAAGATGGAGGATTAATGAGCACTCAAATTTCTCCCAGCATTAATTCACAGGACTCCAAATTTGATGCTTTCCAATAAAAATTTTTCAAATTTGCGGGTGCTTTATCTGCTGAAAAAACCAACCTCGGAAATCCACTCGTCCCAACCGCCATCAACGCCGTCCAGCGACACAATGCGGACGCAATGGGCAAAGAAACAACATGCAAGGACGCAACCGAAAAGATGACCAACAATGCTGTCTCCAATGCAACAAAGGTTGTTTGCAGTCGCTTCGCTCTATTTCATCGACAGTGAACTGATGACGTCCTAGCGTATTAGCTTTTTTTTTTTATATAGACAGTTTATTTATCAACATTGCATCCCGAAATCCGAAGGATTTGTGTGGGTTGCATAATATTTACATACATTATATTACAAGTGAATATGATTATACATAGGCTATACATTTATCCGTTAGTAAAAATAAAAGCATTATATCAACATACGCATTATCTGAAGCATTATTTTTCCAATACCTATGTTGTGAGAATAAAGAAAACTTCCGATGTGTCGATTTAACTTTAGTCGTAAGTACGAGCGCTCTGTAGAGCAGTGACATTTGCCGCCATATTGGCACCCGTATAGGTTTTGGAGGGCATAACTACAAGGTGCACTACATAAAAATGGAGGGAAAAATAACGGTAGAGCGGATTTCTTAGGCTTAAATAACGTTGTTTTCTCCAACAACAAACATCGCGCGGGTTAGGTCTAAGAAATCACTCTTCACAGCATCGCCTTCAGTATGACGCCCTTCTGTTTCTCTCTGCAGTGCCCCTTGCAGCTAACCCATTAAGGCTCCAGCATAGAGTTTATACAATAATACTACGTCGTGTCACTGCTCTATAGGGTCTGTCCACAAATAATCATTCAGGGTACTCGGCCATATGTGACGTTGCCTTGACTCCAGTCTACAAGAATTAGTGTCACTTTTGGAAATATCTTTTATCAAATTTTGCTCTAACTTCGGGTCTAGGGGAAGATTATTTTTGGTCCCCCCCCCCCCCCACCCGCAAGCGCCCATGAAAACGAATGGGGAACGGCGACTAGTTACGGCATGATTCTCGCCAGTGAGATCGAGAAAATAAGTTTTAAAACTCGATAAAATTTTACAATTTTATAGAAATCGTATATCGTTAATTTTGTATCAGTCACTATAGCTCTATCCTCTGCCCAACTCTATTTATAGTGAAAGATAGCTTCAATAATTGTCTTGTTCCCACTTTAAAAACTTAAACTTGCCTTAGTTTTTATGACAGTTCTCCTACCTTTTCCCAGCGAACTCCCCCCCCCTCCGCTCTACAGTTCCATTCCCCGCTCCCTTCGTTCGCTTACCCCTCCCCTCCCCCCGCCCCCACCTACGTCGCGTTCGTACCTGTCATGCTCTAGCCCTTGAGTGTGGTGTTGAGAATCCGTGGCGAAGTAAACGACAACGTCCTTGACAAATGATCCCGTGCTACACAGCGGTAAATTCGGCTCTGATACGCATTAACTAATTAATGTCTTCGCTTCTCCAAGGTGATTCTTTCCCGTATCTTTAATTAGGGTACCGTAAAGACAAGATTTGATGAATCCGTGGATTTTGGAGAAAGTTTGGCTCTGCGCAGGTTAAGTTGATTAATAAGAAGATTGTGATGGCAACGCCAGGATTCCGAAAGCTCAGAGTAGCCATAGCAACGCCCCGAGGTTTACGTTAAATGCCGGCCAGAATTGGACAGTGCCGGATACGATTATATGCCATGGATTACCGCAGCTCTTTCTAATCTCACCGGTGTGCGGTTGAAAAGATAAAACCACGTGCAAACATTAAAGTATACCTTACTTAGAATGCTGAGGGCACAATGCCCAGCTGGTGTTGTTTCCAGTGGTGCAGTGGCAAAAAAAAAGTAAGGGAGCTCTTACCCCTCCCCCCCCCCCTAAAAAAAAAAGAGAGAAAAGAAAACCTGGTAATAAAAAGCAAACCAAAAACAAAATGAAAAATTCATATAAGGGTACACAGTCAACATGTACACAGTCCAGCAAAACAATAGGTTTAAGCGAGGGGTCCGACAAAGGCTTGAGTAGTGTGCTTGATTTACTGACTTACCTTTGATTTACTGGCATACTTTGATTTACTGATTTGCCCTTGATTTACTGATTTACCTTTGATTTTCTGATTTATCTTTGATTTACGAGTGATTTACTGATTTACATTGATTTAGGATGATTTACTGATTTACACGATCTACAGTGATTTACTCTTGATTTACACTTGATTTACTGATTTACCAGTGATTTACTAATTTGCTTCTGATTTATTGATTTACAATGATTTCCTGATTTACACGATTTACACTTGATTTATTGATTTACCAGTGATATACCCTTGATTTACTGATTTATCAATGATTTACTGATTTACCTTTGATTTACAGTGATTTATTGATTTACTAATCTGTAAATCAGACGATTATCATGATTTACACGCTTGTCGGACCCCTCGGGTTTAAGGGTTTGATGGGGGGAAAGGTGGGGGGCTCGGTTAACAGGGCCATCGACCCTAGTAACAACGAGATAGATAAGAAGCCGTGCATGACGTCAGGCTAGGCTCTTACTCTACTCTCTAGAGATAGTTCGCGTATCGCGCCGATCGGTTGTCGCTGCCTCGAAAGCAGGCTGCCTGGGATAAAAATCACACAATATTTTATTTTCAGAAAGTAATGGAGCGCCGCTCTCTCTTTAAAAAAGGTAAGGGGCTCGCGCTCCTCCCCGACCACACCACTGGTTGTTGCTACATGCGAACAGTCAGATATGAAAAATCTTATAACGTAGATCTGATGTAGTGTTGCTGGAGAATGTGACTAAAGTGATATACAACGGGTCGTTTATATATCGATAGTAAAAAATAAGAGCATTTTAAAAGAATGGACATCCAGGGACCCCCGAGCGTCAGTTCCATTGCCGCGAAAGTTCACAAACCTCAACGCAGTTTGCCGAAAGAATTTGTAACCTTTTCCGAACCCTTAATAATTGGGGATAACTGAAAAGTTCACCAGAGAGCATAGCTCGAGGGGTTCGAAAAGCTACAAATTTCGTTCACCCAAGATTTATATTATAAATCCGTTGCAAATCTTGTGTAAATCTTGTAGATCTGTCACGGTAAATTTTGTGTAGCTTATTCAAATCTTGTAAATCTTGTACAAATCTTGTAAATCTGTTACAAATCTTGTAAATCTAGTACAAATCTTGTAAGTCTAGTACAAACCTTGTAAATCACGTAAGTCTGGTTTAAATCATTTAAATATTACTTAAATATTTAGTAATTCTTTAAATCACACCAAATCCGCATATCTCCGTTAATCTGTTGGAAGATTTCCAGATTTACACATTCGTACATTTTTTCTTGTCTTTGTCGAGCCCCCCGGTATAGCTCTGCTTGAGTTTGTTGCAGACAGTCACTGTGGAAGAGAAACCTCGCAGAATGTAAATATTCCAGGGCACATAAGTAAGTCGTTAGTGACGTATCATAATCTGAAATACGATGGCTAAGGCAGTAGACCATGCAAAATTGTATTGTTCCCTGTCGGTATATTTTTCTTCCAGCATCGCGTATAAAACAACTATCCTCGTGTTCGGGAAATGGAGACACGATAGACAACATCATCACTGTGGCGTAAAAACAACCAACGTCATTAAGGCGAGACGTCCTCTCTTCTCGGCAGCCAACGCTTTGTAGCAGTCTGGTGGAAATGAGCCAAATTTGAGCCCAGACTTGTTTGGCTTGTGAAGCGATGGTTTATTACGTCATGACGACAATTTGGGTCACCGTCGTCGCATACCTCTTTTTTTTCCCGAACACGAGGCATCGCCACATCTCGCTTATTTCTTCTAGAGCATCCAATCCTAGAATCCGATTATGTTTAAGTCCCAGAATTACCGCGGTTTATAGCTGCCTTAATCCAGTGATTTTCAGGATTTGAAATGGACTAAATTCGGTGTAAAAATTCATTCATAATTCTTGAATTGTAATGTTATGCAAAATAAACTACAAAAGGAATAAATACATAAATAATTACTTTCCTTTTTACCTTTCTTGTGCTCTAGTCGACCGACTAACAACAACGTCTGAATTCTAGGCTGAGGTAAGAACTGAAAATTACTTCTCAATAACCCTTTAATGCATTAATACGTTTCGTCTTGCTTACTTGGCGTTAGAGAGAAAGTATGTTGACAAATGCAATGTTGATACACAGAAGAGAAAACATAAAAAAAAAAACATTGGTTTATTGGCCTTCTTGCTGCAGCTCCGTCGTTAATCGTGTAAACACGTAGGTCTTTAACGCCCGCTTCAGTAACTTTCACAGTGTCTATTGTATCCTTCGTCCCTGCCCGTTGTTATAGCAACGGCCCTGGTTTAATCAAATGTAAACGGTACAGTTCAGTCCTGTAGCAGTATAGTCCTACTAAACAAGTTAATAGATAAACGTCCCACACTAAACACACGATAAGTAGTCACGGAAACAATATCGAAACAAATTTCCTCATACGTAATTTTTTTTTTAGTCGTATTGAGAGTCATGAGAAAAAATTCCCGAAATTTTTAGGGATCAATTCCAGGATTGACAGAAAAGAATCCCGAAATCCCGAGATTATCATTACTTCCCAGGACTGGATGCGTTAATTTCTTCCCTTTGAAGACGTCGGAAATCGCTTAACGCAAAAGCTGTTCTGATAGTTTGTAAAATATCAGTTCCAGTTTGCAGTAATCTCTAGCTCAGTTGTGCACCGTCAGTTGATGCTCAGTTGTGTAGTTCGTGAAAACACGCCCAGTAGATCAGCCGTCCAGATGACCCTACAATATCAAGCTTTTTTTTCCCTGGACTCGTAGCAACGTTGCTATGGTTCTGGCTCCAGCATTGTCAAGTGAGAATACTTAATTCTAAACATTTTAATAATTCAGGCACAATTCACACATAAATAATTGTACTGGTTCATCATATCCATTTTTATTCCAAAACGCATCTAGACACACGCTGGTGTGTCGTGCCAAGTAAGGCAACAATCATCACCACAAATATCACATCAATTCAATTGTCGAGGTTGTAAACCATTGTAGCGCGCGGCGCCACAACGTCAGTGTCCTATATCTTAAAGCATAGTTGGGCACATTTCAGGTACTTGGGGAAAAATAATAATGCGGTACAAAAGCTTAAATTGTGTTGAAATCAAGAGCAATGACCCACCTGACAAAAGTTAACTCGTGTAGGAATGCCAGCTAAGCTGCTTTCAATGCAAAACATGACCCTCAATAACGTTGAAAATGTGTAACTAGCTAGCTAGCTAGCTACCAATTCTAGACCGCTCATCCCCATGTTAATTTCCATAGGGTGATTATTCATCGATACCGAAATAACGGGAAGTCTTCCAGCTATGAAATTGGACGAATGGCTGCAGTACGATACGAACTGCGTACCTTTTATGGTTTGGAACCTAGGGGTGTAACGAGGATAGCGTGGGATGGCGCGTAAGTACGAAAATATTGTTATAACCATTGTTAGTATTGTCGGCATCGTCTCTCATTGGACAGCCAAAGTTCGGACAATGACAACGTGTATACTGACGTGCGTGCCTAGCCACACACTAGTGTAGCACGAGAAATGTAAACAACGTTGCCAAAGAAATTATATTCACGTCCAATTCACGAAAAATAAACCAACTTTAAAAACAAAGCAAAATAAACAAAGCCAAAAACTGGTGAAGAGGCCACCAAGTTGAGAGTGGTTCGGCCCTTCAAAGGAGTGATATCAACACACCAAAACTAACGAAATAAATCAAATTACAACAACATTGAAAACAAACCAAAAACCTATAAAGAGGTGACCAAGTTGAGAATGGTTCGGCCTATAGGCAAAAGGTAGCAAATTGTTGAAAACCAATTTCTTGTTGACGTGCCACTTTATTACACATCTGCGCGGTAGTGGAGGTGAGTTTAATACACAATTTAAAAAAAGGACTGATATCATACCAAAAACCAAAACTGGTAAAAGGGGCCGCCAAGTTCCGAATGATTCGGCCCTTCAAAGGAGTGATATCAACACACCAAAACCGAAAGTAGCAACGTTCTAGTTTTCATTTCACCTTCGAACCATTAAGCGGTGCGAATATTAACTTGGCGAATGTTTTGTTGTGTTGATATATCACTCCTTTGAAGGGCCGAACCATTCGGAACGTGGCGGCTCCTTTCACCAGTTTTGGTTTTTGATATGATATTACTGTGTCTGCGGCTGAATTTTAGTCCTACTGGCAGATTATGATCTGCTACGTTTTCTAGGTATGGGGCAGTTTTCCTGGGTCGGCTACGCTGCGGTGCTGCCTGGCATGCCGGAAAGACCGTCTACTGATGTCTAAAACTTGCAGTACTAACTTGGCAGTTCAGCTCAAATTATTTTAATAATTTTAAACCATTACTTCACTGTTTTAAACTAAGAAAAATTAAGTTGAAATCAAGACTGTATCAGCTCTACCGCTGTTAAACTGGAAATCACCGTTTCCGTTTTTTTTTTGTGTGTCGTCGTGACCGTCAGGTCATCACTGAGAAAGACTGAACAGCTACTTAGCTCTACTGCAACCTGTAGCCAGTATCAGCCCCTGTAGCGCAGTGGTTGGAGCGTCCGGCCCAGTCAGCGGATGGTGCTGGGTTCGAGTCCCAGTCGGAACAGTTGTCTTTTCTTTCTTTCTCAGATCAGTGTATCTTGTATCCTCACAAGGCCAATCTTTAATGCAGGCTGTTGACCCTTTATCTTGAGATTTATTCTTCATTTGGCAATCACCGTTTACGTTTCTTTTTTTTAATAAGTCATTGCTTATTTATTACATTACTCTGTCTGTGTTGCTACTTTTGAATTTTTTTTGGGGAGGGGGAGGGAGGGTTTAAATTCTTATTTAAAAAAAAAATAATTTCTTGGAGCCGTAAGTTGCCTGGAGTAAACTAACCGTCGTATATATCAACCGGATCACTTTTGAACTTTACTAAATCCTTTTTTGAAGAAGAAAGAAGTCTAGTAAAGAAGAGGTGCAAACCAGGTGATAGAACCTGGATATCTCCCATCATGACTGGAAACCGAGATAATATACAGAACTGACCAGAACAAATCCCATAGCTACTGAAGGAGTCTGTCAGTCTCTCACTCTACCCTGTGTTGCAAGCACTCACACCGGCTATAGCATCAACTTGAATGGTGGTGTGAGCGGAGGCAGAGGCATACATGCTACAGGCTTACCACAGCCACCGCTCACACCAACATTCTAATTTCTGCACGCGGGTCTTATAGTCTGTCGGGGGGGGGGGGGGCGGGGGTTGGGTTTGGAGGAAAAGCAAGATTACTTGACTGTTTTATTTGTAAAAATTACGGAAAAAATATGATTGTGGTAGATAGTGAAAATCAGAATTCTGGCTCTTTACTATATTATTTGCATCCCTGAGGAGGCCTGTTGTTCAAGGTCGGGGAGATTCTGGTAAAAATCTAAGATTTTTGTCCTATGCCGAAAGTAACTTTTCCCTAAAAATGAAGCGTATTGGCACTTCTCGTCTACATTATTTTACAGAATACGACAATCTTTTTTGGTTCTCTTACTCGCCGCAGAAAGGACATGCCGACTTGGTTCGCAAGCGGATAAAAGTTCAGGGAATAATGTGGAAAGAAAATGGAAAATTTAAGGCTCCATTTATTTTTATTTTTATTTTTTTTTATTTTATTTTTTTTATTTTTAGTCTCTTCCATTCCATGGAGCAGTAAATTTTATAATGCTTTCAATTCTGGATATACCCACTCAAGAGCCGAATTTGGGTAATTATTGGCTCCAGGCCACATATCTTTGGATCACCTACGTGCGCTAATGAAGTGAATGGCTGGGCGTGGTGGGGGGGTCATCACAACTAAAGTGTGACAAATTTCAAAATTGTATTTTCTACACGGTTTATCTTGCGCCTAATTCCCTGCTTTATCTGACTTTGCCCTTTGCCTAATTGTTCACTGGCTATTGCGGCTTTGTGGTTTCTTTACAAAACGTGACTCAAATTGGCTTCATAAATATCGGAGGCAAGTTGGTAGTTTGTCAACACCAATTTTGGGCTACTACAGATTGGCCAAAACATAAAAATCCGTTTAAAGTTGTAACTATTATATTCGAGGCCTCGAAGGCTACATCAAAAGTGGGAGGCCTAGTTCCGGAACTCCGTGTTCCTCTTGCTAAATTCGGCTCTGCCCAATCGTCCTCATTCATACAAGTAGGGTAAAATGAACTTTCTTACGTTTCTTTAACTCGTGTCGACTTGTACTCAGGTCGACTCGAAATCGTCACTTCACGAAAAAAGTGGATTAGGGACTATTCTTCAAGGGAGTGAGTATGAATCTCGTGTGAACGACACCACAGGCACTAATTCCATTTCAGTCGATGTAAATCACCGCACCCCATCAACCAACACCACCCTCCCCTTCCACGCAGTCCCATATCCCCATTCAACCAGCTGTGATCTTTGACTTCGTTTATGGAAATGACAAGTTTGCAGCACTAGCTTCGTGATGTGCTAACTTCCGAATCACAGTTCCGCAGGAGCTAAACCTGCTTACAAAATTTGAACTACTAGGGAAAGCATTTGCCAATCAAGAACGAAAGTTAGAGGTTAGAAGGCAAACAGATACCGCCCTGGCTCTAACCTTACTTCTTCATTTTCAAAGTTTGACGTCTTAGGTCGACGTGCAGAGAAAGTGGTCTCAGATAAGCAACTTAGATAGGCAGAGCGTTCAAATCGACGAGTTACATTCAACTTGAGTCAAAGCAACATAGGGAATGTCCATGTCTCCTCGGTGATTGTTGAAACACGAGCAACACGCAACTTTTTCCGAGTTACAGTTATAGTTAAGGTCATTAGTAAAGTCAAGGGTTCATTTGTGGCAAAATGATGGCTGTTGACGATATGAATTAGCAGACCAGCGTTCGAAGCGTTCTAGCAACTTAAGACGCTGTTTATATTTTGCAGGCGACCACCGCCGAATTACG
>JAHWFP010100314.1:0-17025 GCA_023313725.1 Lithobius niger | reverse complement strand
TAGCCCTGTGTGTAAGCGCATTTGCCGTTTCGATTTCTGAGTTGGTTCCGATTTCAGAGAAATGGCACAAACTGCTGACTCCTACATCAACACAGAATGAGCAGCACGAGTTTGCAGCACGAGATGGCAGCACCATCCAAACGGCCAACGGCGGCGAAATTCAAACATAAACTCTAGCATGTAGTCGTATTTCTGTGCGTGCTCGTACACTTTTTGCCTGATGAAGGTAGTGGATGTTCTCTGTAAGCATATTATACTACCGAAAATTCGCTAAACCAATCATTGTTTTTGGTTGTTTCTTTTCTGTCATAGCGTTATCCTCTTTTCACGATTTCTTTAGCCAGAGTGAAATGAGTCTGTCGGCTTTCAAAAAACCTAAAGTGTTCGCCATCTCACGTGGGTTAGACGTTAAGGTATGCATTGGAGTAAGGAGGGGCCCGTTTAGAGATTTGTTTAGATTTTGCGTATTGAAAACTTTTTTTGATGACGTCTTGTAATTGTTTGCTAAACACAATTCATGTGTTTTTTTCTTGTTTTTAAGAGCTGCTTGAACTAAATTGTTAATAAGTAAATAGTCATCTAGAATATTTTGGTTACCCGATTTCCCTTAGGCCGTCCACAACTTTCATTTCAATTTATGGTTAGAAGCAGTAAGCTCCGACATCCAGACTGGTCGATTACTTGTTTTACAGTTCGTGGTATACGTAATGTTTGTAATAACGGTATTTAAAAAAGATTCCAGCTGTAGCCAATTTTGTCAATTTCTGTGGGGAATTTGACTTAGGTCGGATGGTAATAATTTATAATTTAAACAAGTTTTAGTAATTTGTTTTGGGTCAATAGTATACTTGCGATTGCATAATAAAATATCATGATTAGAGTTTCCTAATTTCCCCATATGGTGAACGGCTGTGATGACAGAAGGATAGGATGAAAAATTAAATCAAGAATAGAGTTGCCTCTCGTTGGTTTTTTAACGTGTTGTGTAAGGTTAAGTGCCATGATGGTATCCAAAAACAGTGCGGCCTCACTGACTGAAGAAAATAAGTCCCAATTTATGTTACGAAAATTAAAATAGCCCAAGAGTAGTAAATTTTTGTTGCGAAAGCTGTTTATTAATGTTAAAAGGTTGGAGTTATTATTTGGGTCGGAATTGCAGTAACGGTAGATAACACCAAGGTGCAGGACTGTGTGCTAGCCTTAATTCGATCCAACACGAACTTTCATAGTTAGTAGATACGCTTAATTTTCTGGAAAAAATACCACTTGACACAAAGATTGCAATGCCGCCAATCGGGTTAACTGGTTCATCACAACGATCGATCAAGGTGTATCCAGGAATCGAAAAGCAGGGGGAATTTAAGAAAAGCCACGATGGGGTAAAATCAAAAACGTGGGGGCGATTCAGTGTCACGAAAGCCTCTATTTCAGTAAATTTATTCCTAATGGACTCGGCATTAGATACATGATTGTTATTTGTTTGATGGTTTTCTTTGACTTCTAAGGCGTCCCTGTTGGTTTGTTTGTGGGATAACAAGCGGCACCGTGGTAGTGTTTACATAGGATGTTAGCGTGTTACCGGTAGGAGCCTTCGTTAAAGGCGTATTACTAGGGGTACGAAAGGGTGCGTTACTTAGCATACTGTTGGGAAGTGGTGCCAATGGTTGGGAGTTTGAAGAGTTAGTTGGCTTACTTGGAATGGGCACAATTTTCCCATTTCTAATGTCTACAGAGTTTCCCAGGGAGCGTAAATGCGCTACTTCTACCCGTAATTCTTTTTCCCGTTTTTGTTTAGTTAGATCTGGTCTTATGAATATGTTAGCATATGCTGCATTGGTTTTCGGAAATCGAGCATTTTTAAACAAGAGCTGTTTCATTTTAGGGTTTGGTAACGTAACCTTAAGTGGCCTCATTTTATTTTGGTCGTAAGTGCCTAACCTAGCATACGTGATGTTTTCGGTTGGGACGGTATTTGAAAGCACTTAAAGAGTTTCTGCAAAAAAAATGCCGACTGGTCGATCGCATCGTCATCAGTTAGGTTAAAGATAACCACATTATTTTCTCTATGTAATCGGTTTTTAAATTCCGAATAAAGTTCATCAGTGCCAGCCTGACTTTAGGCAAAAACAGGGCCATTTCCATTAGCGATTTTAGCATTGATTTCTTCAATTAGTCTGTCATGATTGTCCATTCTATTCGTGTTAATAGCTATCGCTTGATTTGTAGTTTTCAGTTCGGCAGTAAGGTTTTGCAAAGTTGATAGAAGTACAGAATACTGGTCAGAATTTTTTAACGAAAGATTGGCTTTACAGTTACAACAAAATCATTCCAAATCAACATTCACAGAGTATACGTTAAAAAGTGGCCCTGTCATACCCACCCAAACACCCCTGTGGGTGAAACCAAGTATCACAGCCATTACACTGAAGGGTGTCGTCCTAAGTTGACAAAACATCCCTTTTCCAAGTACCGCACAATGCCATATTGAAAATGACTGATAGGTAAGGCACCGTTGGAATACCAACAAACAAAAATAAAGAATGTAACGTTATAATTACCAAAATATGCATGCAAAATAAAAAATAAAAACAAAAGTGGGAACTTAATATGGCCTTAAATAGGTAACTGCTGATTTACATAAGTGGAAAATCGTTTTACAGACCTGTGAACATATGTGGTAGGAAGAAAAAAAAAGGCAAGGGTTAATTGTTGCAATGTGAGGCTAACCAAGCCCGCCGGAGTTCGTTTGATGGTTCCTTTTATACGAGTGGTGCTGATGTGAGCATTACATCCAGGCAGGTAGGGATTGGAGCAGTACGGAGCATGCGCTGGACTGACGGATTAGTCCAAGATAGATATGTAGGTACGGATTAATCCAAGATTGATTTGAAGGTAGACACAGCTATAGCCAACGCAAAAAAAAATAAATACTTGTCGGAGGTCTGTTGATTCTGCATACATCTGGCCAGCGCTGGGAATTCTGTGAACATATGTGGCAGGAAGAAAAAAAAAGGCAAGGGTTAATTTTTGTAATGTGAGGCCAACCAAGCCCCAATGATGTACATCTGAATGATGTGCATCTGAAAAGCCTAGAATCCCTGGCTATTCAACACCACAGCCGAGAGAAGGCTGTACTGATGAATATCCAGGGACTTTCAAGTCCAAACATTCAGTTCCTGCTGAGAGGAGAGTTTAATAAGTTGCTGCGGGAGAAGTGGTGTACTGCCCTTCAAGTTACGGAGGCTATTGCCCCGCGTCACATTCAAATAGGAGACGAACAATCAAGACGAAGTGAGTGGTGATGTCGTAGCCTGATGAACACAGTTGTTCTGAGACCCTCCAACTTCAGAAAAACCAGACTGTGGAAAATTTGCTAGGGTATTAGAACGTTAAATATCCTTTACTTTGTAATCTGAGTGGTAAAGACGTGTAAACATGGATTCGAATTTTCAAAGTAAGCGATGCGACAGACATGTGTCGCCCAACATTCATCCTGCTTTCCATAGTTTATACGTTTAATATTTCTTCTCTGTATTTGAGCCTGCTTCAGGAAAATATAAAAAACCATGGCATACACAGATAGTAACAGCAGTTCTACTTTGCAGAATCCTCCTCACTGAGTTAGAAGATTCAGGATTCCTTCCCTGCCCATCGGCGCTTTTAACTACGTCATCATGCTCATTAACGCATAATTTATGCAAAAACCCGCGTCAGTTCCATCTCCACTCCACCCTCCTCTCACCTGCTTGCATCTCACCACTCTTTTTCTTGCGTGTTTTTCTTGCTATTTTTCTGGCACGAGCAGTCGTAACCGCTTAGTGGGAGGAAATGAAAGTGAAACCCGCTGTGGTTTCTCCAGTTGTGAAGCAGTTTAAAAGCAGCTGCCTGCGTTCGTCAGTACTTTGGTAACTATTTCGCCGGTTAGAGATTAGCACAAGCTGGTGGCCGAGTTGGCTTTGGTCGTTCATTAGCAAACGAGTAAACTAGGCGGGTTTTGTAGAACCAGGCGGGTTTTGTGGAAGAGTGACGATGTGGCCACGTGCATACCGGACGAAAGGGTAAGTAATAAGAGATAAGATGGGCGGAGCGTATACGAATAATGAAAATGGGGCATAGTTTTGATACGGTTGTGATAAGCATGTGAGGCTGACCCCTGCAATGTACGAGGCGACGTTTTGTAAGCATTTGAATATTTGTGTGTTTTGTGCTGCGGATAATGATGTGGAGAAAAAAGTGGCGTTGCTATGCACGATCAGTAAATTACATGACAGTTGAGAATGGTGAAAGTTGGCCTTAATGGAATAAGCAGCAGCGAAGCGAGTGTTTGTGAAAAATAGAATAAATTCTGTGTGGTGTACCAGACTAGAGAGAACGGAGATATGAGCACGTGGCGTGCAGGTAGTTTGACGGGCCGGACGCCCGAGTGGACGGCTATTGGAGCGTCCTGAGCAGTTTTGCAGATTGTGGAAACAGTAGCTGGTTTGGATTTGGCAAACGCCACCGCTGGGTGAGGTATGAGCAAGGCCACCATATATTGACGACGACAGTAGGATTGCCCTAAATTTGCTTGAAATGTTGACACCCGGTGTAATAGAACGAGTGAGAACTTGGTCTACTGGTTTTGTTTCCCCAATATTTTCCTTAGGTAAGCCAGACTGATCGATCAAGATTATACTAGACCTAAAGGATTTGAATAAATTTGTCTCCATACGCAGCTTAGACACGTTACCCAGGATAGTGGAACATTTACATCCAGGTGGGTGGATGGCCAAGATCGATCTTTCCCTCATCCCATCACCGTCCCTGCCAGGGTAACCCTGGCCCCCAAAATAATCACTACCATTTACAGTCTCAATTTAAAACGTACATCGTAGGCAACGAAAACTCTCCCGGTCGAGGGGTCAAAAACTTTATGAGCCCGCTCCCCAGTTTCATAACCCACATAAACCCCCGCTTTTGCCGTCGGTGCATACCTATGCTCACGCTGACTGGGTTGAACAAAGGCACACGCCAAACAACCAAAGCGACGCAAAATCGAGGCGGAAGGTTTGGGCAGACTCCACACTTCATAGGGAGACAAACCCGTTGGCAGAGCGCAACTGCCCATCACGTTGTGCAAATGTGAAGCGGTAAGGACGGCGTGCCCCCAAAAATCGTAAGGGAGGTTCGCCCCCTCAAGCAAACACCTAGCACTTTCTTTTCAAAGTGTACATACTTCTCTCAGTGAGAGAGTTGTTTTGGGGCACTCTTACAACACTGTGAACGTGTTCTGTCCCGTTTTCTGATAAAAAATCCGCTAACGTTCTAGAACAAAACTCACCGCCTCGGTCGGTCAACAGTTTCCCGAGTTTGCGCCCACTTCGGGTCTGCTGAAGTCGAATTTTGCTAGTTATAATCCCAGCGGCTTCTGATTTGTCATGCAGAAGGTGTGTAAGGAACTGCCTCGAGTATATATCAATAATTTTACACACACGTACTTGTGTTGTTGAATAGAAGCCCCACAAGGACCACCTAAATCGGCCGACCACAAATCCAGTATGTGCCCGACATTGATCTTACTTACGGGTTTGTGTGCCAGACGCTTGAACTTCCCCGCCATACACGTTAATCACGAATGGCACACATCGACAGACACCCCCGTGACCTTGGGACATTTAAAGACACCCAGCTCCAACATCTTAAGTAACCTTGGATATGATACATGCCCGAGCCTTTGATGTAGGATATTGATGTCGACAGAAACTTGGCTACGATGGGAGCAACGGTACAGGAAGGGGAAATCGTCTTGGGTAACGAGAAATCAGTTGTATTGTGCAAAGCACCATCGCAGCCAGAAGGTTGTTCAACACCAACATCCCTTAGAGGAGGGAGAGAAGGAAAAACGCCATTTACACGTCGCCTCCCTCGCCGAGTGCTCACATGATCCTGTCTGGGAACGATCATAGCCGTAGAAGGTGCGTGGGGAGCAAACGAGTCGGCGGATGAAGGCGAAGAAGGTAAAGGCGTGTTTTCCCCCCTCGCTACACAAAGTTACAGCAGAATTAAACACATACCCTTTTTTTTTTGCTTTGATACTCGATTTCTTCTCACGGTTGTCTGCTACCAAAGTGACACAAAAAGGAGCAGAGCTGGTTACAATGCACTGACCTCAGACTAGCAGACTGGATTTCACGTACTCACTAACGTGACTCTTTATTGCAGCCAACATGTCAACATCATCACGAAAAAGTCAAGTTAATTACATACCATGGGAGTCCACTTCAGTTACCAACAGCTTCCACCTGATAGCTTGCACAATGAAGGAATAAAACAGCAGTTCCCTTGTAACTTGGAAAGGTCAACTAGGTTAATATTCAGCAACAGGGTAAAAACAAACATTTTACCTGCTCCTTCCACAGGGAGAGGCCATAACAACTACATTACATTTCAAAAAACTATTAACAATTAACAGACCACGGGTAAACAATACTTGCCCAAAGGGTAACGCTACATAGTTGAGATTAAAACAATCAGGAAACAAAGTATTGTTACAAAGAAAAACACTGAAAAAATACTAGTGGCAAATCCCAACTAATTACATCCAACACTAATTCATAAGTGGTCTGGGGCACGTAGGCGACAAAGATGCGATATCATCGTGTCACATCCCCCCTTCGCCCTAGTGCCGAAGACAACGCTTGAAGAAATCAAAGGGGGTTTTTAGTTAAAGTTAATATCTCACTGGCCATTACGGTTTTGCACGCTAAGCACGGACCCTGTAAAAAAAAAGTTCAATCAAGATATATGGTTTTGGCTGCATGTGCCAGCCGTTGGTCTAGATAACGTCTTTCAGCCACTGCACGTATTTGGCCCTTTGTAGGTATGGGGCCTTGAATTATTTTCAACAGTAGTTGGGGTAATGTCCCCAATTTGGCCATTAATTTCCCCAACTGTTCAAGAATTGCAAGGGCCGCTAAATCACTCTTGATTTTAGACCTGTACGACAGTTTTTTCTCCAAGATATTTCGAGTTAGTTCCGGGTTGTCAGTGGGTTAGGTGTGGTGTTGCACTACGTTGGTATTGCAACTGGCTCCCAGTGCACTTTCACTTAGTAGCACTAACATCTTCTAAGGATGTAACTTCACTTATGGGAGGATCTACGTGGTCATTGTTTTGCTCCGCCCCCCTCTTGGCTGGTCGTGGGGCCGGTCGCTTGTGGGGACAGGTGCTCACTATCGATTAATTGCTCGGGGGTTACAACAACGTTCTCTGATGGAGGAACCGTTAGGGGTTAGACTGGGACAATGTGGTTGGATGCTGTTTTTTGCCCACACATTCCATTATATCGGGCGGTCTCAAATCCTTTTCCGTCAACATCTCTCTTCTTAGGGTCTTAGTCCTCCCCCCTTGAGCTTGCGTAGTTGGTCCTTTCCCATGCATGTCTGGAGGAATGTTCACATCACTTGGTTCACTGCCCGCACTAGCAACACTTTGAACTTACTGTTCTTCTCTACGAGCAGCGAGACTCGTAAGTATGGTTTGATACAATTTGCTATCACCACTAAACAATTGTGAAAAGTTATTGTTTTGCATAACGCTCGTCCCTCAGTCCATGTAGTCCCGGATTCCACGTATGGGGTGATTGGGCTGCAAACGAGAGATCTTAAAATGGCTATTGGAAAATACTCGCGGGCCTGATTTTGTCAAAGCTGAGGGTCCCTATGCCGCAGTGACGCCTGCTACCAAAGTGGGAGACGAACTGGCACGAGTGCTTTGCCCGGGGACATGAACGTCGCCACGACACTCACACCAGTTTCCCCCTCAAGATCCGTGAACCGCAGTGAATCTTAATACGTCGGTAATAGTCCTGATTTAAAGTTAATGTTGTGAGGAAAAAGAAAAACGCATTGGTCATTCATTGATTCGTATTTACTCCACGGTAATTGGGGACCATTTGTATGATACAGTGCATGAGCATGTTGACCGTGAGCCGACGTGGGAGAACAACAATTTATAAATGCAAGGAAAAACGTAGCATACAAAACGGGTTCAGCAAGTTAAAAAACTTATAACAGCACAGCTGTAAAACAGAAACATGGCATCTTCGTCACGTAGGCAATTTTATGGTGTGGTTTAATGCTACGGGAAAAAAATGGAACGGACTTACATTTGGCTGGCCAGCTTCTCCTTCGTCCGACAGGGAAAATTGAATGCATACACTCAAACGAACTCGTCCCGGGACAAACTCCAAAGTTAGTAATCAGCACATCATGGTCGGGCCATCGATCAGATACACAAGGAAACATTGAAACAGCAGGCAAGCTTCACGCACGGCAACATGATCGTCCACAGAATCACAAGGGAAAAAATACAAAAGCAAAAAAGCAGCTGTCACAGGCTTCCACCATTCCTAACTACAGCAGACAACAGAGAAAAAAAGAATAAACAACAAAGGTACTTATCACATGATATTGTTGGTAAGCAAACGATACTAACAAAGGAACTAATAAAAGCAAAACTCAGACACGTACTCCAGGGCACAGCCCTGTAAAACATGGCAAACACAGCTGGCGAATAAAATACAACCGAAAGGCACAGCCTAAAGATAGAAGAGTGCAAAATAAACTTTACAATCGAAACTTAACACACGCGAACCCGAAACTGCTTCCTAATGGTATACAGATACACAGAAATCCAAGAGAAAATATATGGCAAAACGAAAAGAGCATTTCACTATAAAAACGCATGGGCAAAACAGGGAAATAACGCGTCAAACCGACCTAAGTACACAGGCGGCCACCCTCGGCCCTCAGTTCATGGTCCCACAACAAGGCCATGTGCTTGTTAGGGGCACCCAAGGGAACCGCAGTTTCACTCCAAGTCGACTGCAGCTACAGCCCCCATTGTCCACCAGTCAGTGACGTCTTCTGTTTCTTCGTAGGCGACCGAGGTTCGGGAGTTCGGGCCAGGGCCGGTACCCTTGTCTAAGAACCACTTTTGGTTCGCCGTATCTCAAGTCGGACCTCCTTCAGCCACTCGGGATTCAGAAGGATGTCAGCTAGATGGTCTCATTTCCTGAATTACAGCAAGTTGCCTTGCGATCCCCAGACTACACTTCGTTTACGATTACATCTACATGACTCCAGCCTACCTGTCCCCTGTCTCACTACGACCGCCTTCACAGACACTAGCTACAACATGCTGACCGCTCTGCTGTTCACGCCTTTTAAAAAATTCTGGTTCTGCAGGGTTATTTTGACCAACGGCTCCTGTCTCCTGTCGGCATCTTTCACATTCACTGGCTGCAAAACACCGACCTCTCTGCTATCTAGCATTTGTGGTCTCTAGGCTTCAGCCTTTTAGTTATTGTAAAGCTGTTATCCAGCCTCGGTCCACAGTCCCCTCGAGCCTCACGCCATGGTCCCCCAGGCCCTTGGGCTTGCTAGGGACAGTCTCTGTGACCGCAGCTACATATAGAAACTTTTTCATTTTATGGTAACTCCTGCCTCTTGTCGCCTGTCTCTTGTTGACAAGAACCTAGCTGTTATCTCTTGGATCCTCCATTCAGTCCACGAATCGACATTTATTTCAGCTTTGGTCTATGGTCCCCTCAGGCCTCAGCCCACGGTACACACCAGTTTTTGGGTGTGCTTGGGACACCCACGGGGGCTGCAGTTGCATGAAGAAATGTTCACTTTCTCCGGCAACTCTTATATTCTGTCTTCTGTCTCATGTTACCATGAACCTAGCTATTATATCTTATCCCCCGCATTAGGTCCACTGATCAACGTTTACTTACGCTTCGGTCCGTGGTCCCTCCAGGCCAATAGGACTGTTAGGGTCACCCAAGGGGACCGGAGTTTTGTACCACACCACTCCAGGACCGCAGCTGTTGTCCACACAGCGCTTCTTCCACTAGAAGCTGCAGAAGGACTGCAGGCGACCGTTCACTTTGTAGTGTCAAGATTCTTTCACTGCGACCCTAACACAGTGGCACACCATGTGTTTTCTCCTACGCTTCCGAACGCTTCCGAAGACAACCGCTTCCAAAGACGACCGCTTCGTCTTCTTTGTCGCTAGGTTGGCTCTGCCGGCCTCTTCACAGTCTCGAAGGGGCCGGTCTGACCTGACGTTGCCTTACACGTTAGGGTGACGACTACTTGGATGTCGGAGGACCGCAACATACACTGACCTACATGGACCGGACCGCATCTTTTTCTGCAGTCGCCCTTGCCAAGCCTTCTTACTCTGTACAGGTCAGCATCACTAATCCAGTCGCCCATTGTTCTCCATAGGATCTCCTTAACTGCTACCTTCGTTTTCGCAGAGATGGGGGAGGGGGCCCTCGTCCCTGGCTCAGGCTCCAGTAGGACCACACCGACCGGCTCCAATGTTCATGAACCCTCTCTTTGTCGAGACACTCTCGACGGACGTGCGTTCGTGAACCTCCCCGGCCTAGACAAAGCTACCAGTCTCCCTGTCCCCTTCTGGTTCCCCCGACCATCACAGGACGAGGGGGTGGGGGCTCTCCCCAGCACGATCCCTAGAAGGAATAGGTCAACCAGCTCACTTCAGCAGAGCACCACGCTCCCTATTCTTACTATCTTCTATCTTCTATCTCTATCTGTACGATCATCAATAACACACCCACAGTCACTTCGACCAGCGGCCCCTCAAGGCCGCATCTACCACGATGCCCGATAACTTGTCTCCTGGCACCTTGTCCCCTGTCCCTTGTCTCCAAGGCTCATCTCGCAGGGCAGGGGCAGCTGACTATCAAAGACCTCGCATACAGCTCTACCTCTTCGGCCAGCCTCCGCTCTGTTGTGTATCTACGTTGGTTGGTGACGGGACCCTACTGTTCCTGGCACCGCAGACTACCAACTCCTTGTGGTATCCTGTCTGCCACTGTAGTTCCAGTTCTTCACTGTCTTCTGCCAGTTTTCCTGACGCTTCATGGAACTTTTCTTCTCTCAGCTCGAAGTATGCTTTGGTATTGCCTATCTTCTACGTACTGCCCCCTCCACGGTAGCTCGGTCCCTCTGCATTATCTCCTGAGTGACGTCTTCTACTTCGCCATACAGTCCTCGGCCAGCTGCAACATTTTCTGCCGGCTCCTCACAATTTTCCTGATGCCTCATGGAAATTTTTCTTCTTCTATCGGCTCGGCGTTCGCTTCGGTATTGTCTACCTTCTACATATTGACGTCTCCTCAATCACACGGTCCCTCTGCCTTATCTCTTGAGTGACCTATTCTTGTGCGCCTGTTCCTGACCGACTGCAACAGCTTCAACTAGCCCTTGAAGAATCCACACCTTAGAACCCTTCAATCCTGTTTATTCACTATGTTACAATATGACCGGTGGATGCGACCGCAAGCCCCATTTCAGACATTTGTCTCTTCATTACCGACTCTTTGGTCGCCGCTCTGCTGCTCCAAGATGATCACACTTGTCATGCTCCCTCATTCAGGAGCTATTTGTGCCCTATTCCATCAGTCCAAGTATCCCGGTCTTTTATGGACAATCTACGGCCGCCTGATGCGACCGCTTCAGACCTTCTCATCAGTCTTACTGCCTCACCATCCTGTGGACATGTTCCCCGGTCGTCAAACCCGTCCTTCTTGGATCAAGAACCTTCCACAATCTCCACAAACTTATGAGAAATTTGTCGTGTTTGCATGCCTAACTTTTTTTCATGTACCTTGCCCAGAATACGGTTGCCGTCCATGTTTTCTCCACCTTCCTGGCGTATGGTCCAAACCCTACTACGGACCGTACGATGCCTACACGGTCGTTTTACTCCACATTGTGACGATAAATCTGGTCACCTGCTGCACGACTACCCAGCTCTTATCATGTGAAGACCGCTCCGGCCCTTTTCTTATCCGTTCTCCGTTTACTGTCGCCTGCATGGATGGCACCCGGTTCACGGGGTCATTAAATTCCGGGGCAGCCGACTCGTAGCACGGGTAACCATCGTCTTTGGCACCCACCACCATGTGACGAGGTCTGCTATATAAGGAAAAATCGGGTAATGGATATTTTCGTTGGCAATAAAAACAGAAATGCCAGGGTACGGCCAAAAACGTACATTACCCTTACCCGCCCGGCCTCTCCTCTCGGCTGCCAAGGTATACCTGAGTGGAAGAAAGGTGAAGTCAGTTCGACTCGGGCGCTTTATATAGAGGCATGCGCGCACGCGCAGAAGGGGAGTTACGTCATGGCAGAGAAGCTTGGGGATTGCACCTTCAATGGAAGGAGCTGCTGTATAAGGAAAAATCAGGTAATGTATGTTTTCGGTTAGGCAATAAAAAGAGAAATCAGCCAGGCCGTACCCTGGTATTTCTATGTTTTTGTTTGCAACTAATTAAAATGAATAGTGTTATAAGACATTTCAACATGCTGATTCTCATGATCACATTCATTTTGGTGTAAAAAGCATTCCATTTACAACATTCCATAAACATAACACCCTGCATTTTAAATGGAACTCTGCTGACAGGCAAGAAATGCATGGTTTACTTTAATTTTGGAATATGTATTTTAAAGTTATTTAATTTGTATTATTCTTGTTGGAAAGAATTAGTACAATTTATCCTAATTATATCATTTAAATTAGAGGGTTTGCAGAGTGGTTGAATTCGAAAATTCCTATCCACTTTCACCGCTGTACATTACTAAGGAAAATAAATAGATACAAATCACTGGAAATAATACTAAGGAAAATCGGAAACAAGCCAACAGCGAAAAACATACACTAGAAATAACGTAGTTCAGTAAGCCACCTTTATGCACTTACGTTTCGTCGGAGTGGCATGACCCGGATTCAAACCGGCTACCCTGTTCGCCCCCAGATCACTTGCATAGCGCCTTAGTCGCTATGGCCACATCCTCAACTGGCTAATTACTAATTCAGCTTTTTACAAGTGAATGATGGGCTGCATTAAAGGTAAATAATTTTGATTAGCCTTGTTGGGAAGGAAACCTACCTACCTTTTAGAAAATCTTAGTTAAGTAAGCAGGGAAGCGCCCTCTCCCACACTAGTGCTTATTGTTCAAGGTTCATAATATCATGACCACGAAGAAAAAACATTATAATTGGAGGGGGTCGGGGGGGGGGGGCTTTTTTATGTCTTGTTTTGAAATTACTTATTATAAACTAGGAAACAGGCTTTGGGCCTATTGCAGGCGGAGCAGATTGAAATGTCAAGCCTCTAGGAGGTTGCATGGTTGGTTCGATTTGAACTGCTG
The DNA here is from genome assembly GCA_023313725.1 of Lithobius niger. Lineage (NCBI taxonomy): Eukaryota > Metazoa > Arthropoda > Chilopoda > Lithobiomorpha > Lithobiidae > Lithobius > Lithobius niger. The sequence continues at coordinate 3,793 of JAHWFP010100314.1, read as the reverse complement.
GGAATGACTTGTGTACCATATATCTTTCTTTCTTTGCTGTGAAAGTACTGTACCTGGCAATCTTAGCATTGCTGTCCCAGTGATGCTGTTGGTTGCTTGAGACTTGATTGGCCGCCTCAGCCACCCCACCACGCATGCACGAGCGTGGCTCTCCCATAAAAAGTGGCGGCTACGAGGGCTCGCCATCTCTTTGTCTCAAGCCACTGCCGTGGCCCGTTCTGTTGGTTCTACTTTCATCCGTCTCTAAAGCTGATCACCCGTCTGTTCCCCTGCGCTCTGGATGCCCCGGCCCCTATCCTCCTGTTGGTTTCCCCCCACATCACACCCCCCCCCCCCCCATGCGGTTTTTTCTACACTGCCCGGGACCTGAAATTGCCGCCAGTCCGCTTAGCTGGGCCGGCTCCCTTCCCTGTTTGTGACCCATCGATCGACGCCTCTCGTCTGATTCCTGCTCACTTTCACCCGATCTATCTGTCCTCCTTCGGACCTTCCTTCGGTCGGCCTTTTTCTCTCTCTTTCACCTGCCTACGGTCTCCGAGCCAAGACGGTGCCCTCCACCATTCTGCTAGCTAAGTCGCCCTTCCCCGATCGACGTGCCCGTCTGATCGCCTGCTCTACTTTCGGCCGTCGTCTCTGCTCTCCTTCGGATCATGTCTCCGGTCTCCGAGCCGGGACGGTGCTGTCACCCGACGCCATCACCTCCCTTCCACCTCGAAGTCACCATCCTCGATCGTCGTTGCACTTACGAGGTCTTTTACCACCGCCTCCTGGCCACCTGTGATCCCATACTTGGCCCGCTCGATGCTACTTTCACCCGTGCGTTCTCACCGTCTTTCATCCGCCCGCGCGTCTGGCCCCATGCCGGGGTTCTCCCGCCGAACCAGACCGTGGTTTACCTTCTTGTTCTTCCTCCACTCTGTCATTTATCGTATTTGGACTTCCCGCGTTGCATGTCAACCCCTTGCCTGCTCTTTTCACCCCTTACGGCAGTATGACAACTGTCCGGGGTCTCCACACGCAAGCTCGCATCGCCCAGCTCTGCTTTTGCACTTGCTCAACTCATCGCTTCCTCCCGGCAACCCGTTTTAACCTTAGTCGTCATCTCCTCACGTCCGCTTACTTCACCTTTCAGCCGTGCTCACACCGGCTTCCACGGTCCCGCTCGTTACCGTCCGTCCCCCCTGGTAGGGGTCTTTCTCCCGTACGCCGCTACCGAGGTTCACACCTCTGGTCACCGCGTCTTCTGTTACGATCTTCGTTACTTTCCGACGGGGCTCTTTTTTCTCTTCTGCCCCCTCCATCGTCCGACGCCTCCTGCCTTCTACCGCGGGTTATAAACTGGCTTCGGCCTCGCCCCTTAATCTTCGTCCTATTGCCGATCTTCTCGGCCAGTCCACGATGCTGCTCCCCGCTACATTTGGACTCCCCACTCAGGCTTCTTTTGGCCGTCGTGCGACGGCGCCACGTTCACGCCCCGTTGTATGCTGACATCATCCGCTTTCGTCCCGCACGAGATCTGCTCCCTAGCCGACATCCTCCTTTCCATAATATAGGGGTCCGCCCTGTACGGAAATCTTCCTCGGACGCAAGCTGGGTATTTTCACACCTTTCAGTATGCTAGCTGCCACGCACCGTCTTATCGACTGGACAACATGTGCCCACCCCCCTTGCTCCCTCGAGACACTGCTCTTCGCCCGCGTGCTTTTTCGTTTTCATTAAGCACAGCCTCTTCTCCTGCCGCCTTTCACACAGACACACTCTTGGGTGCCTTTTCCCTCCCCCTGTCTCTGGACATCACTTACCCAGGTCATACTTTCCGTCCTTTCTTTCTTCCCCATCCTTACTCTCTTCTCTACCCTTCCCGTTCCTTCCGAAAAACCGGGTCTTGACACAGCTCCCTCCTTACCCTCGTCTTTCGACTTTCATCCGGTGAGCCATCAGCGCTTCGGACTTTCCAGCATGCACCCTGTGCCGTGCCTCCCCTCCCGGCCTACACTTTCGGATTATGTTTTTCGGTGCCCCTCAACGAACCTCCTGCTTTGGGCAGCCTCTCACACTCGTCCCATCTCACTTTCATGTTACCCCTCTTCCATTTCCAGGTTTTACGGAGCTTTTTCATGCTTCGTCCGTGCTGGAACTCACCCGCTGCCACCCCTAGCTTGGTTTCTCCTTCGGCCGCCTCCATCGCTCGGGTTCCGCACCCTTCCGATACACACCCGACTTACTCACTGTTTCCTTTTGCGGGGGGTTGACCCTCCTGAATGTTCTTGGTGTCGACGGCCACTTACGGTCCGGCACTTACTTGTTGATTGTCGCCATCTTGATGGTGTTCGTCGTCGGTTCCATCTTCCGCATGACATTGCGCGTCAGTTGGGCGATAAGTCTGTCCTCCTGTCCGGTGTTTTTCAATTTTTGCAGGAGGTACAGATGTATGACAAGATTTAGATTAGGGGTTTGGATAACATCTCTGTAATGTGTGGTGCAGTGGCAACCCGGACCACTGCACTGTGACTGAGGTTGGCGCTAATGACCAAGTTGTCGACGCGCCATTAAGCCTCAATCCTCCCCCCCCTTCCGATACGCAACTTTTTTGTTTTCGCCCGCCACGTTGAAGGCCTCTGCTCCCTTCTCGCCTCTCGCCCGAGCAGTCCATGCTTTCCACCGCTTCTCTCGGCCGGCCTCCCTCCTCGCTGCTTCTCCTTCCGACAGCTCGCGCTGCCGCCCGAAAGCTGCCATCTCCCGTCCTCTTCTCACCACCAGGTGCGCCACTGCCGCCTCGTTTTCCCGCCCTCCCACCTCCGGGCTCTTTTTCACTGGTTAGCGTCCTACGTGTCCTCGCCGCCACACTGTTATCACGTTATCCTTTTTTTCCGTTCCTTGTTTTCCACGATGGTGAAAGCCAAACTTCCATTGTCTTTCTCGGACGAACCGGACATTTATTTCGGCTGCACTCCCGCCATCGACAGCCCGGGGAAGTGCCTTTGCCCGGGGATCTTCAACCCAGGACGTCTTGACCCGCACCAGGTGCCAATTTCATAGGAAGTGTAGCTACTTCGATCGCCCCTGCCACATCTGTGTCACCATCCCCTTGAGAGACTGGCAAGCCATCGCCCACCGACAAATGCTCTCGGCCACGAGGAAAAGGCAGGACATTGCCCATAAGGTCTTAATAAAAAAATTCAAATCTGGCAACACTCCTTCGTCCGTTTCTCCTGCCTCTACAGTGACCGCCATTCCTGTTACGCCTGGAAACAAAGGCCTTTCCTCGTCTCCCTTATCACAACAATCATGGATCCACACCACCACGTCCTCAACTCCCGCCAGCACTTCCACTATGCCATCACCTCGACCTGACCCCCTTCAACAAGACGCCACACCAGTCATTTTCATTGACGCCCCTTCTTCTCCATCCACTGAAGTAGTCGGCGATCTTGCCATCCCTTCTGGTGCCACTGTTGAAATCCCCTCCACCCCCTTTTCCCCGGGCCAACATTCGGACATCGTCTCCGTCTCCCCCTTGGCGGACTTCCCTCTTCATTCGGGCCCCTCCCCTCCGATCCAACCCACTGGCTCTCCGCGGTCGGACGTTCTCCTTGTTTCTTCAAAACCAAAGGACTCCCCCCTGTACGGTTTGGACCACGAAGAAGCTACTGAGGTGGACCATCAGAAGATTTTCTCTACCCTCCGACACAAACTCCACCTCAACGTCCGCGCCAAGCAACAATTCGGCCATAATATGAAGGCGAAACCTTACCTCCTGCACCTTCAGGATGTTATCTTCCAACAACATTCC
>JAHWFP010100313.1:65381-89628 GCA_023313725.1 Lithobius niger | reverse complement strand
AGATATGGGTTTCGTCACGGACCAAAAGTTTGAGGAAGTGCTGCAGTTGGCTGTGGAAGTCGGTATTGAAGAAGTGGACTTGAAACTATACGGAATTACAGGTGGGAAAGTTGTTGAAAGTAGTTTAGGCTTGGATGCAGATGCTGGGCTTAACAATCAATGTGCGAACAATGTCAGTCTGAACAATGCAGCTCGTCGGGCAGTGTTGAGTGATGGGGCCCGAGTGGTGGGTCAGCGAGGAGCCGTGTGTGAAGGAATTTATGTGCGTAAACCCGGTGCTAAGGATGACGCGGTTCCCGCTGCTGACGACATGGAGGAAAGTGCTGTTGACCCTGGTTTGGACCATGATTACGTAAGTGGAGACAAAGATTTAGAAGAATCTACTCGTGATGTAGAGTGGCTGAAGAGGTTGTACCGTGGTGGACTAGCGAACATTAAAATGATGAATTCGGTTATTGTGCTAGCTACCCAAGAAGGGCGTCCGTACGTGTTGCCACATTTGAGAGATGCAATTGCAAAATATGTTGACTTACGAGATGTTGAAGCATTTTGCCCCTTAAGGGCGAATAATGCATATCAAGTGGTTCTTAGGACGCCAGCTGCAAAACGGACATTGAAGAATGTTAGGAACTGTACTGTGAACGGGTTTCGTGCTACGGTCCACGATTTCCATGTGCAAGTTGTGAGAATGCGGATTCACTGGTTGCCGTATGAGGTGACGGAGCGGGATATTGGGGCCGCGCTCATTAACTATGGCACCCTGCAGTCGTTTGCACTTGAACGTAGTACTATTGATGGGATTACACACTGTTTTTCGGGTGTGCGGCAAGCCACGCTGTGTTTGCGAGACAGTGTCACGTTGGACGATCTGCCAGATGTTGTGACTGTGCGTGGTATACCAGCGCTCCTGGTGGTGCCTGATAGGCCACCAAAATGTTTAAGGTGCCATTTTCGAGGACACGTGAAGCGTTTTTGCACGAGCTCCTATTGTCGGGAATGTCACAGATACTCAGAACGTGGCAGCCCATGTGACCACATTAAATCTTATGCGTCGGTGCTGCGTGTGCGCGAGGATCCCGCAGAGAACGGGCTGGTGCCGGTTGCATCAACCTCAACAGACCAGAATGATGTTTAGTGCTGCTGCAAAGTTGTGTGGTGCACCTACTGGTGCACCTGCTGATGCACCTTGTGAAGTCACTTGTAGTGTCTCAGTTCGCAATGAGGGAGCACCCTCGGTCAGAAACAATGTTGTGAAGCCAGTCGTTACTGTGGTGCCTGGACTTACGGCGGCATTGAATAGCACTGCAGTAGATCCTGGCGGTGCACCTATACTGGTTAGTGCACCCAGTGGTGCACCCATTTGCGCACCAAGTGGTAGTGAGGAAGTGGTGCAAGGGCTCCGGAGCAATTTGGTGGATGGGACAGATGAGGTATTGAGTGTATGTCATCAAGGGGGCGGGGAATTCAGTTTCCAGAATAGGAAAAGGCGGCGGGTGAGGGAAGATAGGGCAACCTGGGCTGTGAGTGTTAAGAACAAGTACCAGCTCCTAGAGACGGTTGCAGAGGCTGATGTGGAGGTACAAGAGGTGGAAGAGGTGCACGAGGAGGAGCAAGGGGTGTGCATGGGTACTGACGCATGTCCTGCAGGGGGTGAAGGGGCATGTACTTGGGATCAATGCATTGATGGTGAAGGGGTTGTGAGTGTTGGTAACTCTGTGGTAAATGCAAGGATGCCTCCTGACAGTTGTCATGCTGTTATCTCGCCGATTGGGATGGAGCCTCCTGCCATTGAGTTGTGTGTCTTGGGGGGTGAGATGGAATGTAGTGATTCTCAGGAGCCTTCCCCTTCCTAGTCTTTTTACAAATCTGGAATTGTTACTGTACTCGAGTTGTAGATGCTGCACTGCAAATGAATATGAGGGTGTGGGAGTGTGGGTGTGTGGGAGCGTGGATGTGTGGGGGGTGTGGGTGTGGAGACGTATGCGAGTTGGGGGTTGGGGGTGGAGTTTATTGAGTGGGTCTGTGTGGGTGTGTAGCAGTATCCTCCTTCACAGAATTTACTATATGTTCATGGAATGTACATGGTGCAGCGAGCAAACTGGGCGAAATTGAAAATTTATGTAGCTCAACTGACGTGCTAGGTCTACTTGAAACCAGGCTTCCGGTTGGTACAGCTCCTCTGATTCCGGGTTTCAGTGGTATTTCAGGGCCAGGCAACTCCGGTATTAGAGTGTTTCTGCGAAATACGGTCCCCTTTTCACTGCCGGAACTACCCTATTGTCCAAATGTGGACGCATGTGTGTTAGCGATTTGGTGGAGAGGAATGTGGTTGACCTTGGGTTTTGTTCATCTGCGTGGGCCTCTCTCACGGCTTGAGTGGGTGCGGTGGGTGAAAGCACTTCCCAGACCTCTGGTGTTGGGAGGTGACTTCAACGCGCACCATTACTCTTGGGGTAGTTCCCGATGTGACAGTCGGGGTAGTGTGATCGCGAGTACTGTTGATGCTTTGGGCTTGGAGGTTGTTCAAAACGGTACGCCGACCTTTGTTAGAAGTTGGGGTGGTGTAATCCAGGAATCGGTTCTGGATATGTTCTTGTGCTCCCCGGAAATTGCTTGCTGCTTCTCTTTTGAGGTCTCGCAAGACTTGAGGGGCAGCGACCACTTCCCGGTGGCCCTGCGTCAGTGTGGCAAAGGGAGGCCTGAGGCTCTTAAGAAGTCGCGTGGCCCTGTTGTTGATCCTGGTGAATTTGGTACGTGGGTCAGGAAGTGGGGTAGTTACAGGAGGAAAGGTAGTCGGGGGTGCCGCGGAGATAGCCGTAGTAAGCCAGTGTGGTGGACCAGTGTGTGTGATAAGGCAGTCTGCGATCGACGGCGCTACTGGCAACGCTTTTGTCGTTATCCGTCTGGTGACCGCTGGTACACCTTCGTCGGTGTTGCTGAGGAGTCACGGTTTTTGTTGCGCAGGGAGAAAGCTCTTTTCGGCAAGCGTCTGTGTGAAAAGGTGTCTCACGGGGTTTCTATTGCCCAGGTTTGGAAACTTGTCCGTCCACAAGATTCCCGGCCTAGTATCGGGTGGGTGTTAGATGGTGCTGGTATGGTTTTGAGGGGTTTGCCTATGGCAAATGCCTTCAATGACAACTTTTCGTACGTGTTTAGCTTGGGCAGGGGCCCGAGGCCCTCACTGGTGGCTTGTGATGAGGGAAGTGATCTGGAACCCCTGACAATGTTGGAGCTGGAGGCTTCTCTAGCGGCATGTAACCCGTCCAGTGCTGTTGGCATTGATCGCATTTCCTATAAGGATCTGTCATCTCTGTGTAAGGCTGGGAAGGAAGATCTCCTAGCTTTTTTTTCAAAGCCGTTTCTGCGGCGGTCCACCACCGCCATCTTGGATGTTTTCTATTCTGACGCCTGTTCTGGGTCGGGGTAAGCCGCGGTCGACGGTGACGAGTTATCGTCCAATTGCCCGTTTGTCCTGCGTCCGGAAGGTTTATGAACGGCTGCTGGTCAGGCGGCTTAAATGGGAACTTGAGGCCTCTGGTCGGCTTTTTCCAGCGCAGTTCGGTTTCCGGAGTAAGCGTGGGGTGCAGGATGCTATCCTTTACCTGGAGTCCAACATCCGTAGTGCATGGGCGGTTGGTGAATTTGTTGTAGGCGCCTTTCTCGACATTAAAGCGGCATACGACATGGTCGACGTTCAGTGGGTTGGTTTTGCTCTTCATGAGCTGGGTGTGAGCCCGCAACTTACACGTGCCATTATGGCCTTGCTTGGTGAGAGGACCTACGCAACAACGCGGTCTACAGACAGGGGCCTCCCTCAGGGGAGTTGCCTCAGTCCGATCTTGTTTGCAGTAGTGCTGAATACCATTTGGTGAGTTTGAGCACATCGGCTAGGGTTGTTGCGTATGCAGATGATGTCGCGGTCATTGTGGCGGGTGGAAGTTTACCCACCATGTTGCAGGTTCTAGAGTCCACCATTGCCAAAGGTGTAGACCTGTTGAAATCTAGGGGCATGGTGCTCTCTACGGCAAAGACTGTTTTGATGATCTTCTCTAAGGGTCCTCCTCTTGTGGGTTCTATCATGGTTGGTGATTCGTTGGTGGTTGCATCAAATAGTGTTAGATATCTGGGCGTGCATCTCGACCCCACCTTGTCCTGGCAGAAGGAAGTGGCCACTGTCAAGGAGGCTGTGTCGTCCCGTCTTCGGATCCTTAAGTCCTTGACGACCAATGGTCTTGTTGCTAGAAGGTCAGTAGTGACCTCTATCTACAGATCGTACGTCAGGGCGTGTGTGGATTTTCACCTGCCATTCCTCGCCTGTGTGGGGGGGCTGGGGGGAATCCAGGTGTCAATTAATGACTGTCTCCGCACAGTAGTGGGTGCTCTGCCGTCAACCCCTGTCCTGGCTCTACAGGTGGAGGCGGGTGAATGCCCTCTGTATCTCAGAGCCAGGGAACTGCTGTTGGCCCTGTGTTTGCGTGCTGTTGCGAGAGGCAAGGATGACCCAGTCGCTTGCTGTTTGTCAGAGTTCTTGGTGTTGAGCGAGGTCGACAGGGGTCGTCTTGGGTCGCTTGGTCTGGGTGCATCCCTGTTGCTGCGCCAGCCTCTGCAGGGGTTTCAAGCGCCCAGTTTTGCGACCCCTTTTCGGCCATGGGTCTGGTGTGGGGTGATAGCATCTGTCTTTGATGTTGGGCCACGCCCAGGAGTTCCGCGCATTTACTGTGATGCGTCGTTCCACAGTGAGCGATGGGTGGGGGGGGGGGCCGGGGTTTTCATCCCAGAACCTCGGTTGGGGAGGTGCTTTTCCTTGCCAGGACTGCCTTCGGCTTTCTTGGGGGAGCTGGTTGCTTTGTGCATTGCTCTTGATGAAGGACTTGATCTTGGTTTCCCTGCTTTTGCTGTGTTTTCGGAATCAGCGGCCGGGATTGCGTTCTTGAGGCGAACGTTTGCCACCCTGCGCGTAGAGCATCCTATTGCTGTTGAGATTGGCAGGAAGTTGTGGGGAGCCCTGCGAAGGGGAGTGGAGGTCTCCATCCAGTGGGTGCCTGGTCATTCTGCTGAGTTTGGCAACGAGGTTGCGGACGGATTGGCAAAGGAGGGTTGCAATGGTGGTGTGAATGTTGTGTGTTGCCCTGTTGTGCCACGGGACTTGCGACCGGTGCTTCGCTCTCTGTCGCAGCAGGCATGGCAGGTTGCTTGGGAAGGTGGGCGCACTGGTCGACACCTTTTTGAGGTGCATCCGCTCGTGTCGTCACCTCTCTTTCTGGAGAAGATTTCGTGGAAGGATGCACAGCTTTTCACCAGGTTACGCACGGGCCATATTCTACTGCGGTCACACATGTTCCGGCTGGGGTGGTGTGATGATCCAATTTGTGCTTGTGGGTCAGGGGAGGAGACTGTGTCTCACTTTCTCTTTTCCTGCCCGCTGTGGGCTAGGTTTCGGACGCATGCCGTTTTCGGCCCTGGATGGTCTCTCGGTAAAGCTCTTGGGTTGGTTGCTCGTGGGAAAGGGTTTCGGGATGCGGTAAGGGGTGTAGTTGTTTTTTGTGACCGGACTGGTCGTTTTGGCGGCGGGGGAGGCTAGTGTTGCTTGTTGCACCGTGTGGTGGGAGACGGTTGCTGGCGTGTGGTGGGGAGGTGAGTGAGTGGCAGTGTATGTCTCTGGATGTTTGTGTGTGTGTGTGTGTGTGTGGGTGTGTGTGTGTGTGTGTGTGCGCGTTAGTGGCAGAGAGGGCAGCATTGTTGTTAGGAATTAAGTTAATTTGTAAGGTAGAGTAGAGCGTAAGGGGTCATGCCCGTGTAAGCTCTCGTATAAATAAATCAAATCAAATCAGTATCCACGTTCTCATTGTCCGAACTTTGGCCGTTCAATGAGAGACGATGCCGACAATACTAACAATGGTTATAACAATATTTTCGTACTTACGCACCCTCCCACGCCATCCCTGTTATGCCCCCAGGCTCCAAACCATAAAACTTACGCAGTTCGTATTGTACTGCACCCATTCGTCCAATTTCATAGCTGGAAGCTTCCCCGTTATCTCCGTATCGATGAATAATCATCCTATGGGATTTAACATGGGAATGAGCGAATTAGCTAGCTAACACATTTACAACGTTATTGAGGGTCAGATTTTGCATTGAAAGCAGCTTAGCTGGCATTCCTACACGAGTTAATTTTTGTCAGGTGGGTCATTGCTCTCGATTTCAACACAATTTAAGCTTTTGTACCGCATTATTATTTTCCCCCAAGTACCTGAAATGTGCCCAACTATGCTTCAAGATATAAGACACTGACGCTATGGCGCCGCGGTACAATGATTTACAACCTCGACAATTGAACTGATGTGATGTTTGTTGTGATGATTGTTGCCTAACTTGGCGCGACACACTAGCGTGTGTCTAGATTTATTAAGGAGCGTTAATCGGTTTCAAGCAAGTACAAAGATTCACTAGAATCAGAAAACCTTTTACCTTTTCTTAAACACCCAATTTAGGTTAAGGAATCAGTGGCTCACCGCTCTTCCGTTATCCTGCCACTTTAACGGGGTGAAACTTTTTATTTATTATTACAAAATAATGATCCTGTAGTAGAATTCAGAAACTATAAAGCTTCGTACTGGTTTTGCCTCGTTATTCCATGTTAAAGTGAACATTTTAGTGGTTAATATCTGCACCATTTTTTTATATTTTCAAACTTGGTATATGTGCCTCATAGACCTTGGTACTTGGTAGCAAGAATACCAAAATTTATTAAAAGCCGTCACATCATACCAGAAATTTGAACTAAGAGCTGAATCAGAATCTGATTGTTTGTCAGTCAAATTGGCTCCTTTCAGTTTATCACACTATTGGTGATTTATAATGATTAGTATTTTTTTTTTTAAATATTTTTCAGCCATGTTGTTTAGCCAAGTAGAAGACACCGCCATTAGCTTATCTACTGTGTGAAACAGTAAAAAATGTAAAAACAAGTGAATGCACCAGTAAGGTTTCACAGTACTACACGTCACTACGACAACACTGTTTATTCATTGTCTATTCTTGTTCCTTCGCTGTGTTTCCTTCAGTTAGTCCTACCTTAAACATCATACCAGTTCATTTCTGTTTTCTGATCTGGGTTTCATTTCAAGCATTCTTCAACTTTTGACATCATCAGACGACTGTGTAGACTATTTTAATAAAGACCCATTACTTTAGTTGATTGCACGATTTTGATCCGATGTCCACTTGCTGGTTGCTGACCACTCTGATTACTCATCTGTTCTTGGTCACGTAATTTTGGTACACGTTATGAAACTGATATTTTTTTAAACTTCTGCTTGGGGCGTGGCCTAAAAGTTCCTCTATTGATTGGAAAAACGTTTATACTATTCTCAGAATTGTGAATCTAGGGATTTGGGAGTATTTTACTGATTGAGTCTACATCACATAGAGCTATTATCTCGGCAGCCACAGCCAGCGTAAAAAATAATTTACACCATTATTTTGAACTCTGTAAAGGAAAATACTATGAATAAACTTTGGTTAAAAATTGCCGGTGTAAATTTTAACACTCTTGCCCGTTAAGCTTCAACTATTATCTAAAAGCTTTTGCTGATTTTACTGAAAATTTAAATGTCAAAGAAAAAATCAGTGATTTTATTGACATGAGCAACGCTCTTACGTAAAACTTGCAATATTTTTACTGACTTTAGAAATAAAAAATTTTGAAGTACAGCGACGTCATGCTGAACCGATATTTCTGTTTAAAAATCATGTGTCTTACTGTATTTCTAAGTAAATCACCTTTCACATGCTTCTAGCAAATATATTAGTTTGTAATGTGTTAAAATTCTGATAGGATCCTAAACTAAGAATCCTCAAGATCCTGTCCTGGATCTTACTGACCTGCAAGATCTTACTATTCCTGCGAGTGTCTTGTACGTCTTGTAAGATCTTACTTGAAATAGGGTAAGATCCTAGCAGGACCCTAAATAGGTAAAGGAAGCCTTAAGATCCTACACAGGATCTTACTAACCCTGCAAAATCTTAATCAATCTTGTAGGAATCCATAAGAACTTATAAGAAGCTACAGGAACTTGTAAGATCTTATATAAGATTGACACATGGGTTAAAAGTTTTGCCTGCACTGCTGCAAATTTACTACACGTGCGCGTAGCTTTGGTTAACAGATACTTTTCGTCCTGTGACCGCGAAATCAAAGTTTGGGCATTCAAGGTCTATATCAGACCAATTTTGGAGTACGCTAGCCCTGTTTGGTCCCCTTATTTGCGTCATGACATTGATGCGGTAGCGGCAGTCCAGCGAGACATGGCCTGGCTTGAGCAACCTGTCACATGAAAGACGTCTGCAAATCCTTAAACTTGACCCACTCAAACTACGGAGAATCAAAATTGATAGTCTTACCTACCAAATTATTCATGGTGTAGCTGGGGTGGATATGCCTCGTTTTGACCTGTTGGGAGTTAAATCTGACTAGAGGCAATTCCCTTGAAGCTTACAGTGCAAATATTTTACATTTAGATTGTAGACAACTTTTTCGCGTTGCGTGTGGTTAAGATTTGGAATTCTTTACCAGACGAAAATGTCACCTCACGCACAACTTATACGTTTCGGAGTCGCGTCAGCTCATTCAATCTAGACACTATTATGCGTCGGTCTTATCGTTGGTTTTTATGCGTCGGCTGAGTTAACGTTGCAATAGCAGATGATTCCACTCATCATGAATCTGCTCTCGCCCCATGCAACTTTGGCTGGCTGTTAGCGACCCTCGGTCCTTGCCTGACCTGTTGCTACTGCAACAAAGTGTTTTATTATAATTATTTTATATAGACTATTCTACTATTTTTCCAAGAAACTGAGCCTAATGAACTTAAGAACTTTATTATACAGATATGGATGGCTAAAATGCCATGTGGCTTTGGCTTTTTACTTTGAATATGACATGAATCCTAATGCTCAATTTAAATGTTACACTCAACACTGCTTGCTGGCAGAATTTTATACAAATATTTAACATGTGGTTACCGTTGTTTAGCTAAGTTTTTCTTCTTCTTCGGGGATGTGTTTTTGTTGTTGGAGACTGTTCATCACATTGTAAACTGGAGATAGAATCAAAGATCAGTGGTGAGACGGCACATCGTTTGAATCAACCTCCAGTTAACGATGTGGTGAACAGAATTTCCAACAACAAAATCAGTACGAAGAAGACGTGACCACTCGTTACATAGGTTTGTCGAACTTCGCCCAGCAGCATTGTTGAGTATAACATTTGAATTGAAAATTAATTTTACATACGGGTATGGATAATCCATAAAAGTTGTTACCGACTTTAAAATGTGAATCGCACTGTGTTATTACGGAAGTAAGGATTCCCTGAATTCGGTCCAAAGTGCCATAATAACCTTTGTTGCCTAAAAAATTAAGATCAGGCTTTCAGTATGAACTCTTTACACCACTCAGTAAGTCACGGTCTCTACAAACTTTGGCGCAATGTGACGAAGTTGCTGGACATCCATAGCTCGTAGCCAGCTCTGCTCACAGGTTCTGACAAAAACCTCTGCTTCGGAACTTTTTCATTAGGATCGTCATCAACTTTCAATGTCACTACCTTATTCCTTGTAGAAACTGTTCCTTTCTAAAGTCTGTTTTGCAGCTCCTTTAATATCGCGATCAGATCTGCGAATGGTTCGTTCGTGGCACGTAGACTGTAAATGATGAAGTATTGTATAATAATGTTAGTTCTTATTATATTGAAAAGTAGTTAAGGTCATTACCATTAAAGCTCGTGAGCGCGAACTCGTGACGGCGACCTGCGCTTAAACTACTTGCAAAGTAATGGATACATCTGCAAAAGTGTTGGAAGCGGTAAAAGGTGTTCTAGGGAAGAATAACCAATGGATGTCACCATTCAACGGTTGGCCAAGGCTACATAATATTTTCATCAGCACCTTTACTAGTTGACAGTTAAATTTTTTTTTAGTTATGAAAGCGTAATACAATGATCCCTAATACATTTACAATAAAATTATTATGTCTGCAATTTATTTGTATGCTCCTTCACAGCCTCGTGTTACTTTACCACAATTTAGTTTAATGGTGCACGCAACTTGTTTATGCCAGCCATGTGACCACTTTGGACCTTATCACTCTGGAAAGTTGTGGACTCAACACAGAAAAATTAAGGGTAAAAAAAGAAGAAAATCAAAACCTGCCCAACCGCACTAAACTAAGAAAAAAAACAAAAAACTTTAGCGCATATAGATTTAAAAGGATGTTGCTGGACTTCTACACTAGTGCATTGTATATGCCGCCAAGCTATTGCACTTGGGAGGTAATAACCTCTGTCTCAGGTTTGATGGTAAAGTTATGTATTAAGCTAAGCATTCAAATCCCTTCTCGCCCACGCAAAATGTCCAAACTTAAATTGTAATTAGTCTCTTTTGATGGCGATGTCCTGCTAGCAAGCCTAGTCAACTTGCAAATTATTATTATTATTATAATAATTGTTTATACATTTTTTTTTAAACATCCAAGTTAATCAAGCCACCACAATTACCACAACACTACACATAGCATAGTGTACGGAATGCACCAAGGTACGTTATAGCGCAATCAACGAGCGTCAACAACAATGGAACAGCTTTTCAATACGGTTGAACATATGGCGCAATAATCGACCGCAAATACGTTACAGCAAATAAGTTAAATGTCAAGAGGTCATACACAGACATCGTAAAAATATAAAAATCCAATAGGATCCTCGGAATTACCAGTTTATTGCCGTTATTTGGGTACAAACCTTCATTAATGCCTTTTGTAGCCCTTAATCTCCTGCAAGGTACTGTAGTAAGTATAGTTTAATTGAAGTTGCTATACTAGAGTATTTTAAAACGTATTATTTACTTAAAGTAGCTATACTGAGTTCCACAAAGAAGAATCCTTTTTAACAGAAGACTAATCTTATTATAAAGATAATAACCGACAAACAGAAAGGTGCAGAAGCTAATTACCAGACAAATATTTACTTTACAGGAATAGTAGAAAAACTAGTTTAATGAAATAACTTAAAGTTGCACACTTAAGCACTGTTAAGCAATGTGCCATTTTTTAAATGTCCCTTCAAACTAGCCCAATATTCGGTACGAATAGTTTGGCGTGTTATATCACAAATTTAAACTGAGTACTTGGCAGTAAATATAGTCCAAAGCTCACTGTCTACCTTAGAATGAACACAGTAAATAGGGTTTTAAAAAATTATTTTATTAAACTCCTACCAGCACAAAAAATGGAACTTTCGGAGCAAAATCATATGAAGTGGTCATCCACATGTAGGCATAATCCGGTAAACTGCAATGCAGTTTTGGCTGCTAATTTGTAATTTCTGAATACTATGATTCTGCGCCAATTCCATTCTTAATTTTTGTGTCCATTCTCTACAATTTCCCAATTTACATCAGATCAAATATTTACATCAGATATATTAAATATTACATCAGATATTTACATAAAATGCAATGCTCAGAATATGTGGTAAATATATTTCTAGAATGGAAGAATTCTTGAAAAGAGGACTAACGCTATGCCAGAAAAGAAACACCGAAAACAATTGGTCTAGCTAATTTTTGATAGTAATATATGCTTACATAAATATCCCACTACCTTCATCAGGCAAAAAGTGTACGAACACGCACAAAGGTAACGACTACACGCTAAAGTATAAGTTTGAATGTCGGCGCTGTTGGCCGTTTGGATAGTGCTGCCATCTTGTGTTGCAAACTTGTGCTGCTCGTTTGTTGAAGTAGGAGTTAGCAGTTTGTGCCATTTTTTGGAGAGGCTTGCGGTCAGTTCAGGGGTAGTAATTTTCAGGATATTTTATGTGCTGGTTCCTGCAAATTCATGAGGGATCTTTTTTTTTAAACTGAAAAGGTTGAATGGCCATGTATTCCAGCGCCGAAATTCAAACATAAATGCTACTATGTAGTCGTTAATTTTGTGCGTGCTCGTACACTTTTTGTCTGATGAAGGTAGTGGGATGTTTATGTACGCATATAATACTACCGTAAATTAGCTAGACTAATTGTTTTTGGCTATTTTTTTTTCTGGTGTAGCGTGCGTTACTCGGCTCACAGAGGTCTCACGGACTTGTGGTTGGGCTTAAAATGTGCGTAGTTTTCTTTTCATGATTTCTTCAGTTAGAGTAAAATGAGCCTGTCGGCTTTCAAAAGGAAGAATTCTTTCCAAGTCAACTTACTAAGTTATCCCCAAAACACCGCAGAAATCGCATGGAAACGAATAAATTTTCAAAAATTTTTCCCAACAACAAAATTATTCCTGAACAAAAAACTACCCAAACTGAAGAACAAATTCTCAGCTCCTGTGCACAGTATAGACTAACCCAGATTTTGTTTCACTAATAATTTTTGCAATTTTCACTTGCATTCAAACCTTTGCTGTATTTTCACACCCGAAAAGCAAAAACATACACGTAATATCATCGCAAAGTAACTTCAAGCAATTGAAATTATTTTATCTTGAAGGTTTTTTTTTTTACCTCACAAAAATTATGCTCAAATTCAAATGAGGATTACTTCAACAGAATCACTAATTTTCGACAAACCAAAGTTTGATTGTCTGACGATTTGGACGTCCTGTTCATTTGTCTACTTCAAGAGAACTTGTCTTGGAACTTTAGATTCTATTGCTCTACATGTCGTCTGCAATTTGAATTTCCCTGTTGTGGCCTCTGGTACTACTTTAGTTGAGCACTCTTCATCATCTTCGTGATAGTCACACTGTTAAGATCGGGGTGGTCATGTTCCGGATTTTTTTTTTTGGGGGGGGGGGGTACGCTGGTGGTTAATAGAGTGGTTGCCAAACACTTTTAAAGTTCAGGAACCCTCTTACATGCAACCGCCAGTGTACCCCCCAATCCAGATCATCATCCAGTCCGATCTATCAGTGCGACTAAACTAAACTAACGTACCGTGCAATAAATATTGGAGGCCACGACAGCCAAATTCAAAATAATTACAGACAACATGTAGAGCAATTGAATCTAAACTGCCACGATAACACCTACAGAAGACAAACGAACAGAACGTCCAAAACATCACATAATTGAACTTTAGTTTATCGAAAATTTGTGATAATGTTGAAGTATTTCACATTTAAAATTCTACTATATCGTCGTTTGTAGTTTTGCTACGGCAAGTGTAAATTAACGACGACGTATTAGTAAGCAGAGAACGGACTGAAACTTAGTGCCTGAAGAAGACAGATGAGCAGCAGTTATACCATCAACTGGCTAAAAGCTGTCAAAAATTAGCTGGATATTGTTGTAATCCAAATACCTGACTTTTTGAAAATGAGTGTTACATTGAATTGGACATATTGTCTCAAATAATTCTGTGTGCGTATAAAATACACACAAAATTACATTGAAACGCAGCGATATTAAAAGGCGTACAATATTGCATAAACATACTGAATTGTTGGTATTCATCTGCACATTAGTCTGAAATACTCCTAAATACCAGTATTACCTGGTTGATTTTGGTTTCTATTGCCTGTTGAAAATATTCATTACCTTTTTTATAGCATTCTCCTTCTTAAAATGCTGTTCAATCTAGAGAAATTAAATCGTAGATGTCCTTTCGGTTTGCTACCTACTGAGCAGGTTACTGCGCAGCCTCCTTCATATAAAAGCCGGAGCGGTATGTTCACCTCTTCGGACCTCTATTGTGCCCAAATGGCGACAAAAGGGGAAGAGGGCGGGACCAAGGTAATGTATATTTTCAACAGGCAACAGAAACCAAAATCAATCAGGTAATACTGGTATTTTGGAGTTGCTAGTTGTCTTTAAATAACCATTACCTTTTTTTATAGCAATCCCATAGACTTTGTCAAGGCGGTGGGTGCCATTTGCTTTAAGTACCCTCAGGTAGCGACCGGTTCCCTTCACAGAAAAGTTAGTGTGTAAAAGGGGTCAAAGTATACGTCGGGCAGCTACGAATGGCCCGATACGGTAAGGTCCCTCAGCTTGATGGGACATATCCCGGAGAAAGTGGGACATGAAGACTGTGGGATGTCCCCAGGAGGCAGCTTCCATTATGTCAGTGATGGGAATGTTGCTGCAATGAGCCCAGGACGTGGAGATTGCACGAAGTTTATGGGCCGTTACTCTTGATGCCTTCAGAGATGCAGTTGATGTCGAGAGCTTCGTAGGCTTGTACGATAACACTTTTTAAGCCAGGTGGCAATCAGTGTTGAAGTCGTACAGACTTAGTTACCAAAAGGGAGAAACAACTGAGAGCGTCCCTATCGTATAGGTTTGGAGGCCTTTAGATAGAAACGAATAGCCCGGACTGGGCAGAGAGCCCATTCCTCTTCGTCACCTAGGATGGTTGACAGAAGGGATGATGAAGGGACGGGTTCGTTCGTCGGGTTTCTGAGTTTTAGCACGGAACGATGTTCTTGGAGTCAGTGTTACACCAGTGTAGTTAGGCAGAAAGAAGCAGTCTTTTTCTGTGGCAGAAAGGGCCTGTAATTCGCTGCATCGGAGGCAGGCGGTGTGGAGTTGAATAGCGCACGCGTGAACCAATTCATGGCATGGTAGGTAGCAAAGCAACTCTTCCTAAAAACTTGATTGATGAGGTATGCCAGTTGGCTGGTCTCCTCAGGGGAGGATCTGTGTAGCGTCTTTCACACAGTGCGTTAGCGGCAGTGCTGAGGACGTCCACTTGGGACGCAGCACGAAGTCCAAGGCGGAGGATGCGGTCGTTATCACGTAGGACGAAACAGGAACCGCAGCTCGTCGAGGAAGATAGAGGGTGGAGCCGAAATCCAGTTTGGTATCAGTGGTGAGGAATTCCAACTGAGGATAAGTGTCAAAGTTTCTTGGATTGGCCGTTCCTTCTCCGATGGGACGGAAGAAATAACTTTCACGGCCCGGACGAGGTGGAGGTGGATCCTTATCCAATTCGAGAGGCGTTCCGTTACCGAGGAGGACGCCGGCAGTCCTGAGTAATGTGGTGAGAAGTGTTGTTGATTGTCCCAACAACGGAGGCTGGTGTGGGAGTTGGTCACGCAGGCCAAAGCCAAAACCAGTTGCAAGGCCACGGTTCTTGGAGACTGAGTTGGAGGTGGAGGAAAGCATGTATAGGAAGCAGTCTGGAATGATCCCTGCAACAGACGTTAACAGTTCAGGAAATGGGATTCCAAGGGATCAGGATCTCCTTGGAACGGAGGGCCATGTTGATCTGAAAGGGACGGGTCAGATGAGTAATAAGAATCAAAGTCGTCGTTCGCAGGAAGAACGGGCGGAGTTCGTAAAGGAGCTGGCGGAACGGAACGTGGAGGCGAATTATCCGGAATGGTACAGGGACCAATGGACGAAAGGTGACACTTAGGGATGGAAGCAAGCCAAGACGAAGTATAGGCTGAGACTGATGTCTTCCGTTTAAAAGTTAGAAGGGAAGAGTCCATAAGAATATGCACTGGGGATGAGGTGAGTGGATCGTCGGTCCGCTGAGTGGCGGAACGTCCAGTTACCGAAGGTTGGGAGGAATGCGAAGAAAAGTCCAGAGTAGTGAGTTGCGGTCCTATGGAGGAGGCCAGTTTGGCAGCAACTTTCCGGGCTTTAAGTCGGAGTTGAAGGCAAGCGTACCGTTCCTTTGTTTGAGAGAGCTCCTCGGAAAGGAAACGCAGGTCCCGTACCGGCGGATGCTGGCTACAGGGAATTGGGGACGTCGCTGGGTACTGGCAGGAACGGCTCAGAAAGAAACGGATTCGGAGGTGGAAGCGCTTGTTCCAACGAATCCTGTTCCGTTGTGAGTTCAAGAATTTCAACCTTGTCCGCAACTGACAAAGCCTGTGGGGACGTGGAAAGAGGAGAACGGGACAATGAACCATCCTTCGGCGTTCCTTTAGCTCGTGGCATGGGAATGGCGTTACCGAGAAATGCGGAACGTAGTTCATTTTCAATGCAATCTGGAGATAGCATGACTGTTGAGTGTTTGAGGTCGAAGAATTCCCCTGGAACACGAAACATTGAGCGAGCTGGAGACGAGATTTCAAAAGGTTTATGCCCAGACCTAGGTGTTGGAAAAGAGACACGACGTTGTGTAGATTGTTGGAGAGTATTGACTGGTTGGGATGGAGCAGAAGACAGTCGTCTAGGAAGGCATGGATGCGGACACCTTGCTGGTGGAGATAGGTGAGAACGGGGCGATGGACCACGGTGAAGATGCGTGGGGCGGCATTGAGTCCAAATGGGCGGCAGAGGAACTCTACAACCGTTCCGTCTAGCAGAAAACGAAATAGGTGGCGGACAGATGCATGAAGCGGAATGTGAAGGTATGCATCCGTAAGATCTAGTCACACTGTCCAATTGTTGGGTTGTAATGAGTCTCGGATAGAAGAGACTGTTTCCGTCTGAAAATGTGGATCGAGGATGAATTGATTCAGTGGTTTCAAGTTGAAAAAGAGGCGCGTTCCGCCTGATTTCTTTGCCCCTGGGGTGAACGGGGTAACATAAAACGAATTGCTTGTTTTTGAAGAGGGGACGTTATTTCCGTCCGGAGCGGAACGGGGGCTGGTGCTTCTAGTTCCTAGGGTGGGTCTTGCACAGGGGGTTTTCTGTAAAAGTTTTGGCTTGAAGCCATTTAAAATAATTGAAAGAATCATTGAATCGGAGGCTACCTTCTGCCAAGCTTTGACATGGAACCGAAGACGTCCCTCTACTTCTTGTGAGGGAGGTGGAACGTCAGTAATTATCGCGTCCCCTGTTGCGGGAACGAGAGGAGGAACTTTGTCGTCTGTCTGGAGTGGAGGGACGGCCCAGGGAATGACCACGTCCTCGTCCCTGGGAACGGGATGGAACGATGTGGAACGTGGCACTAGAAGCGATCAGGGTTTGGTGGTTTTGTGATCTTCCAATCGTCCTTAGGTTAATCAGGCAGGAAGGACGGGACGGAACATTGTCGGCGATTCTGGCGATTCTTGTTGTAACGAGGCTTGTGGGAGATGTAGTCAGGCGAAATGAAGACAGTGGTGGAACCATAGAACCGTACCAGCGGAACCAGTGGAATTGTGATGTAATATTTCAGTATGCCGTAACCCTGAATGAGCGCTGTACTTGGTGTAGGCAATAGATCTCCCAGTGCATAGTCCAGAGGGAGGAAAGAAGGTCTTGAAAGGTCAGGATGCTGGTCCGAAGTTGAGGCGGACTAACTGCGAGGAACGGAACGTTGTCCGTGACAAGAGAGCATTAGTAAATGCTGGTGTCTCTAAAGGCAGAAGAAAATACATTACCTTAATGTGGTGGGAAGCGTCCTTCCCCGTCTCTGCCTTACAGACAGGTCTAGTAAGGGGAAGGAAGGGTGATGAGGAACGTTATGCTGTCGTTCCGAATGGGAGCAAGTGCCCCCTTACGGAAGAGCGGTGCAACTCTGGGATCGAATAATTGGGCTATGAAAACTATTCAAATATAGTTCCAGTGCTCATTAAATATAAAGATAAAGCCAAACCATTCTCTCAATGTATGTTCAGCCAAAACGTTGTCAGTTCGGTCTAGCCACTCGAATGGTGGACTTCACAGTAGGACAAAGTGGACCAGGAGGTGATCGATGTAGCAGAACAGTTACACACTGCAACTGCCTCCACTGCACATGTGGAAAGGGTATTTGGATAGTTTGAACTGGTGCAATGCAAACTTCGAAATTTTTTAGACTAGTGCAAAGCTGTCAATTTAGTGTATTTGTTTAAATCTATGAATCAAAAACGTTACAAGAAACTAATGAAAAGTGTCTTTGACTAATAGCACTTAGGAAATGACAAGACCCACTTATTTGTGAAAAGTGAAGATATTTTGAGTATGAAACTATAGCCTAGTAAGTTATCATTTAGCCTAGTTACTTATTGTAGCAGCTAGTTTGAGTATGATGTAATAGCCGACTACTACTTAGTTCTTGTAATTACTGTTGAATACCACCCATAATTCTTGTGAAAGCTATTTTTTTTCAATTGATTGTTATAATGATTATCGTGTTCAAAGTGCTCTCTCGAGCCCTCTAAATAAACCGAAATGGACATGCTTACGATTTTCTGAAAGATGAGGATCAATTCTTTCCATCAAACCTAACCGAAATTGTTTAGCTTACACAGGGACCGTCCTACGCCCATTTAAAGGTGAAGAGGGTAAAGGGGTAGCGATGAAAGCATACGGAAACTTTCCCCTTCCAGTCCACTAATAGCCCGAAGTAGACATGCTTAGGATTTTAAAAAAGGTGGGGAACTATTCCTCTCATCAATGCTTACCGAATTTGTTTAACTTAAGATAGCGACTGTCCTGCTCCCATCTGAAGGTGAAGAGGTAATGGCATAGCGGCGAAAAATTATGGTGATTTTCAAATTCAAAGTGCTCTTCTCTTGCGAGCCCTCTAATAGCCCAAAATATTTTCTGAAAGGTGGGGATCTATTCTTTCTATCAATCCTAACCTACATTGTTTAGCGTAGATACAAATACATATAAGAGCATTATAACGGCACTTTAGATTGAAACTAGCTGCTACACCAATTACACCTACATACACCTTTAAATGGGTGTAAGACGGTTCCTATCTAAGCTAAACAATTTCAGTTAGGTTTGATGGAAAGAATAGATCCCCGGCTTTCAGAAAATCCTAAGCTTGTCCATTTCGGGTTGTTGAGGGCTCAAGAAAGCACTTTGAACACGAAAATCACAAAAACAACCCATTGAAAAAAGGAGCTTCTTCCGAATTATGGGTGATACACTTTAAATACGATGTTGGGGTTCAAAGGTTGCTTTTAAGTAAAAGATGTGTATCACCTTTCCTGTCCAGAAGTATGTGCTGAATGTTATACTTTTGTTTGTAGACGGTCAAGAAGTTGAAGCCAAAAAAACGTTTGTTGGGAAGGAGGGGGAAGTGGGTAAATCACCCCTCCCTCCTTGGGGAGGGTTTGAATTTGCTATCATAGCTATTTTTTCCCAGTTACCCTGCGTGTGCGTCCATACAAAATTTCATGCTTTTCACAGAAAGTTAACAATTCATCCCTCTAGCCGCCCTAATACTATTGTTTTCAGGAAGCATAATGTCGCTTACTTGAAATTGGAACATCTTGAGTTCTCTTTGCACGATTCTCATAATTAAATTTGGTATCAAAATGGAGGTATTTTAATGAGTCAAATTTTATTTTTTATGACTTTTGACAATATCTACTGCAATATAAGGTGGCCATTACAAAATGTCAGTTAAGTATGGCCCAATTTCTCATTCTTTTTTATTTTGACGAAAGGTTTTTGTAGAAGGGGTTAAAGGTCATGGGACATTATTTGTTCTTTATTTCAAGGGCTTTAATTTAGTGCAAATTTCGTTACAATCGAGCCAATAGAACCGAAGATAATTTGCAATTTCTTTGTTTCAGTGCGGTGGCCATCTTTAAATGGCTGCCAAACCGGAATTACTTCCAGTATTTGGTGGCACCCCTTCTGAGATGATTTCCTAGGTTCATCTCAGTCGTCTGACCAAGTTTCATGCTTTGGACCACTCTGTCACGATCAAAGTGCTAACAGACCCCACTAACAGAAGCATTGTGGGTTACTTAGCAGCATTGTCAAAATTTCATGATGGCTGGGCAGGTGCTACTGTGGTTCTGCAGCCCATAGCAAAACGATAGGTGAATGGACTATCCCAGCGGTGCCATCCACACCACATTCGTGTCTATCTGGGATTTGACATCAGTTGTGAGGTCCTTACTGACACTACATCCACCCTAGTATTGGAGTTGAGACTTGACAATGAAGGTGGTAATGCTGTTGGCGGTGTGTGCTGGTAATTAAGAGAGCTACGTGGAGGCCCACCTAGATATAAATTGATGCGATTTCCAGGAATGTGGAGGCAGTGTTCAATATCCGGGAATACAACACAGCAAGGATTGGGACGCCGTTCCTAGTGCTCAGGTAAAAACGTAAAGAGGATTGGGCACTGAGCTCAATCCGTAATGTGTCCTCATGTATTCGGAGGGGTTTTGGCTTCAGGGAGTCGCCTGGAAAAACTTACATCTGCCCTCATCCACTGATCAGTCAGGTGGTTGTGCATCAGGGGTTAACATCGACCATTTCTGGGCGCATTCTGTGGCAGCGACTTCGGCAGTGGCGACCAGGTCCAGTGTTTCTGCCTCCCAGATAACGGGACATGACAAATTGGCCACCACCATCAGTTTTGGCCACCCACTATCAGCGTCAGTTGATCGCAAGTTTGGCGGGATCGCTTCTGCAGAGGCTACAAGCAAGAGGGCTGCTGTCTTGGTCAGATAAGGCTGGCAGTACAAAGTGTTCGAATCTGTCCCTTTTGTTAAATTTGGTGAGAAGGATTCTGCGAGAGAGAAATGAAGGTTGTACTAATCGCAGAAGAAATCGAAGTTCTACTAGCAAAATCCGATGAAACTGTTAACTACTTTCCCGCCGCCTCCCCTGTGCTGAGGTGTTCTCCAGTCGCAAAAGACTGAAGAGGAAGTACGAGATAGGTGGAGGATAGGACACCGGGTGACGTACTTTTTTGCATAAAGTTAAGGATTAATTAGATGCAAATTATAGAGTTCAATGTGCCGCAAGTAAAGGGGACATCCCATTTGTTAACACAGTTTCGTTGGATTCTACTTGGAGAACTTAGATTCTCCTGTAAGAACAAATTCTTTGGTAGAAGCTTCATTTCTACACACTTTGTGCCACAATGATAAGTTATACTGTAGTGAAAAAAAATGAAGTATCTAGCATTCAAATAACTAAGAACAGGGTACTCCTCGGTTTAAGTGATGCTACTTGAAATCCCACCTTCCTGCATAACCTTTATTAGTAATGAGACGACACCATTTATAAAAAATTAAATATCTAAAATTTAAATTTGAGTATAGGGTGGTTCAGGTTCACCTGAGCGTTGCTAATTAAAATTCTGTGTTCTTGGATCTAATGAAACACAGTTGTGTTCCTAAAATGAGGTTCTAGCATTTGATTATGGGTAGCTTTGGTTTCGAGAATTGCTAATTAAAATTCTGCCTTCTTGGAATCTAACTGGTACTGTCCCAAAATCATCTCCGCAAAATGAAGTGCCGTAGCACAAAGTATCAAGATACGTGGGTGGTTCTGGTTTTGAATGTTGGTAATAAAAACTAAATATAAAAATTATGGGCTCTAATTGATAATGAGATGAACAAACTCTTTTTAAAATGGAGCGTCTGGCTTTAAAATAACTGAGTACTGATTTGTAGGCAGCTATTTAAAAGTCTACCTTCCGGGTTTTAACAGGTAATAAGAAAAAGTCGCTTTAAAATCTGGCACTGGGGAAATCTAATTCACAAGGTTCACATTTTTTTCTCACCACACATTTGAAATCTTCCGTATTGCCGAATGTGAGCCGAATTTTTATCTCAGCTGTTTGCTAACTTATTTGCAACCTTGTATTTACCCTTGATGAGGCATGTAGCACTTAAAACAACCAAATATGGGGTGGTACTGGTTTTGAGCATTGTCAATAATTGACGATGATCAAAACCAGAACCCACTTTTGGTTTAAATTCTGCTCAATTAAATTTCAAACACTGTGCAATTAAATAAATATATTTTAACGAAAGTACTACATTTCAAGGTTGATCCACCATTACCTATAGACACAGCGCTGTACACAAGAAGTTTGACCTTTGGATTACATTTATACAGGGTGGTCCATAAAAAATGCAAAAGCAAAATTTGTCTTCTAAGCCAAAACTTTTTTGTTAGCACCCTCCAGAACCGTAGAGGGTCAGATGATGTCTAATAGAATGGGTAGTTTTGAAAACCACTTTACAGTTCTGGAGGGTGCTAACAAAAAAAAGTTTGGACTTAGAAAAATGTTGCTGGATCACCATGCATAGATTAGTGTAATGTTGATTGCAGAACTTTACTGGCTAGAGGGAGCAATTACTCTAAGGAAATCAGCCAGGCAAGGGCAAAACTTCAGTTGGCAACCATGTCTTTACTTGGGTTGTGATATGTGATGGCTACTAGTAAAGTAAAGCAAGAGGTTTTATTTTTTTTAAGATGAAAATCTTAAAACTGATGCAAACATCACACTGAGCATTTGCCTTTATTTCCCTCTTTCCATATCACTTGGTAATCAATTACTTGATGAAGGTGTAGGTTTGACGCGTCCCCAGCCAAAGTCAAGGCACCAGTAGGCGAGAAGGGCAACTTTGCTACTAATTACAATACAAGATTCTCAGAATCATTTACAAGCCGTAATCAACATTAGCACGATGCATGACAGGGCCCTTCTTTTCCCCAAAATGCCAGGGATGGCTTAGGTCAGAATCAAACCCGGTACCTCTGGCACACAGGATGGTTGTGCTAACCAACAGGCCACCTTGTCCCGTCATATCAATGCTGCACGTTAAGCACTAAGCCTGTTACTTGCTTTAGCTTTTGCCACGCACCCAGCCATAGCCATGGTACCAGTAGAGAGGGAGAATTTTACTAGGTAAATTCCATCGGAAATTCCTAGGTTCTTTTACATGCCACAATCGACATGACCACGAGACAACACAGGGCCCTTCTCTTCCCGAAAATGCCAGGGGTGGCTGAGGTAGGGCACATGAGATGGTCGTGCTAACCATCAAGCCACCTCGCTCCGCTTGCCTCTTACTTGCAGTATGTTTGTGTGTACGTATGACTATTACATTGTTGTATTCAACCAGCCACACAAAATCCTTGCAAAACAGGCTTTGTATTTCCCCGTATTTCTCACCATCATTCAAAAGAATTTTTTTTTTTTAAATATGACTTAAAAAAGGTTACATCACTAAAATGCTATTTAACTTGAATTCCCATTATGTTTTTTTTTGGCATGCCAGTCCGGTTATTTTTTTTTGTTTAAATCTAGGGGTGGTTTGTACCAGATGGCTAGTTTAGACCAAACCAAGCCAGGCCAAGGCTCTGAAAACTAGGCTATTCTTTGCCCACTTACCTGTCATTATGCGGCTGGGGTTAAAACTAGACATTACAAAATTACTAAAACATTAGTACTTTGCTTTGTACGTTGATATTTGAAAGTTCCATATGAGCATAGACCAGTAATGCAACACAATCTTGCATCCCCTCGGCTTGAAAACCAAGCCTCTGACAACTCGACGCAGCTTTGCTAACTTCACTCGTATTCCCAGGAAACATTCATCAAGATTTTCGTTGCGGGCTTATGATATTTTGGGTTTTTGCTTAGGTGTGTGTCACGGCGTCAAAGGGCTTAAGCTCAATGACTAGATGTCCTTGATGATGTTTTTTAAGCCAACATTTTGCATAGCCACAACAAGGGATAAACATAATCTGGTGGCCAACATTTTTTTGCTGGTGAATGCAGGAAAACATTCCAATGGTTAGCTTGTTTTTTTATAAATTATTCTTTAGTACATACTTCTTGCTGCTAGCTTGGCACGTTTTGATGGAAAGAGTGGCTCGTTGCCATGAAGAAAAGTGGCAAAATGCTGCCATTTGCTTTTCCCAAGTACTAGCATCTATTGACTATTGATTTTTGTGGGGGGGGGGGGCACTCGTTGCATGACGAAGAGTGCCAAATGCTGCCATTCGTTTTTCCCAAGTACTAGCATCAATTGAGTATAGCTTTTTTTTGAGGGGGGGGGGGGGGGGCGCAGCTCGTTGCCATGACGAAGAGTGGCCAAATGCTGCCATTTGTTTTTCCCAAGTACTAGCATCAATTGAGTAGGCCTATAGATTGAGGGGGAGCTCGTTGCCATGGCGATGAGTGGCCAAGTGCTGCCATTTGTCTTTCCTAAGTACTAACATCAATTGAGTATTGATGGAAAGGGTGGCTCGTTGCCATCACAAAGAGTGGCCAAATGCTGCCATTTGTTTTTCGTAAGTACTAGCATCAATTGGGTATAGCTTGAGGGGGAGCTCGTTGCCGTGATGAAGAGTGGGCAAATGCTGCCATTTGTTTTTTCCTAGTACTAGTAGCATCAATTGAGTATAGAATGAGAGGGGAGGGAGGAGCTCGCTGCCATGAGGAAGAGTAGCCAAATACTGCAATTTGTTTTTCCCCAAGTACTAGCATGCATCAATAGAGTTTTGATGGAAAGGGTGGCTTGTTGCCATGACGAATTGTGGCCAAATGCTGCAATTTGTTTTTCGCTAAGTACTAGCATGCATCAATACAGTTTTGATGGAAAGGGGGGGGGGGGG
>JAHWFP010100313.1:147-52802 GCA_023313725.1 Lithobius niger | reverse complement strand
CCCGTTTCCAGGAAACGAGCAAGTGTCCTGTTGAACGTTCGTATTGTCGGATGCCTTTGTTGAGGATGCCGTTCTGCATACACGAGACATTTACGTGGGCCAAACCATAGCACACGATCATGTCCAAGAGTTCTGCACTGGCGTAGGCTGCCATCTGAAATTACAGTGTTCTCTGTATCTGGCTGAAATTTGCTAAAGTGCAGTTAATTATTTACTCATCAGCAGCCTAACTGAGAGTAGTTGAAGTATGGTTGAACTGCGCTGAAGTGCAGGTAATTAATGTCTCACCAGCCTAACTGAGAGTAGTTGAATTATGGCTGAAGTGTAGTTCTTATTTCTTAATCAGCCTTAGGGATGGGACATTATTAATGGCGACCGAGGGTGGGGGGGGGGGGAGAAAGAGGTATGGAGCTGGATTGACTTCGGGACCGACAGAATTTCTAACCCTCCCCCCCCCCTTCCACGAGACTGACTAAAATCTTGACCAGCTCCCTATTAACTCAAGATACAAAACAAAACTCTATTCCTTTTCATTCCCCAGGAAATACGTATAAAAAAGAGGGAAGGCTTCATATTCCTTCTTAGGCTATCCATCGAGGATATCTGTAGTCAACTCTAATTAGTAGATGTGAAAAATGTGCCGTGACAGTTTTTAAAGAAAGAACAAGGCTGATTACAAATAACAAAATGTTCCCAAAAACATTGAAAGAATCATATTCCAATGATGAATGTGCCATTGGAGCTTAACCTTTAATTTCCCCTCTAGTTTGTTTACATCTTCTCTAACTTCCATCCCTTTGCCAGAGACTAACACTTCATGACTCCTTACAAAGACTAGACGAAAGAACTCCCCCCCCCCCCCCAGTACAAAATGACTGCGTGGTTCCAAATTGGGAGTAGTTGAATTCCGGCTGAGATGTGCTGCAGCTCAGTTTTCTTTTCGAGCTTCTCCAGCAGTCTGCGGTGTGCTTCACTGCTTGACAAGTAGCTCTTGCAGTGAAGTTTATGTGCAAAGGCGTTTCTACATGGATTTCCATTCTGTTTCTTGGGTTGGCAGTTTTTAATGATTACCTACAACTTTCAAATTTGCACTGATGGTCTACGGTGCTTCCTTTAGAAGTTAGCAACGCGATGACCTTGATGGAGGTCTTCAAGGTCATCGTCTTTACACTCATCTAAATCCCCGCTGATTACTCATTATTACTATAAACTTGTTTTTCAGGATATTTGACACCATTTAGAATATATTCAGGTAGGCCCGACTTTTGGACCACCCTGCATATACAATATTTCAGCAAATTTTCAACAGTTTTGAAGAAAAACCGATGTAAAATTCTTCCTACTGTCTTCATCAGGCTTAAATGTCTTAGTGTTTTTATGTGTGTTTACATCACGTACGATTTTGCAAAATTGTAACAAGACCGTACGTGACGTAAACACAGATCAAAACACGGACGTTTAAGCCTGATGAAGACATAGGAAGAAAACTTTTACATCGTTTTTTTTTCATAACTGTCAAAAATTTGTTTAAATATTGTGTGTATATTTGTGTTTTCTGAGATTATGCATGCAAGTATGGAAATTTGAATAATGTGCCATACAAACCAATTTTGCTGCAAAAACAATATAAAATTAATAATATGTTAAGTATCCTTAAAAGTTTTTATAATTGTATGGCCTTGGTGCAATTTTACAGCAGCGATATAATTACCTTGTAAAAAAACAACAAGGACGTTAATAGAATTCTAGGGCACAAAACATACTGAACACAAAAAGGCAATGGGGGCCGGAAAGCACAATCGACACCGTTTATCACATTAGACCTACATCATGTCACTGGTTAATAGGTTACCACAGGGGATTAGCGCACAACGCGCAGCATTGATAAGGGATTGATATGGCGGAAATGGTAACTTGATGGTTAAGCACTAGCACGACTATGTCTCTATGTCAGAGGTACCGGGTTCAACCCTGACCTCAAGCCACCTAAGGCATTTTGAGAAGAGAAGGGCCCTGTGATGCCTCATGCTCATGTCGATTGCGGCATGCAACAAATCCTCGGGATTTCCAATTGGCATTACCTAGCAAAATTATCTCTCTCCTGCTGAGAGAGCGTCAAATCTTTAAAGAATCGATATGTCTTAGACAAATATGGCACTTGAGACATTTTACCAATGTCATAAAGACTTTAATGGAATGGGGGGGGGGAGTTTATAGAGGTCAATGCATATGTAAAACGTATTAAACACAGGAGGTTTACAGCACACAGCAATTCGATGGAGTGTAACACAATAAGGGACGGGGATGGGGTGAAAACAAAATTTCATCACGAAAACACTGTTGACATAAGCCGGCTCTTTTTTTTTTTTTAATAAACACAGTTTTAATAAACTCAAAAGTATATATGCCACCACAACAAACTTGACCCACTCTGGTATATTTTTTTGTAACTTTCGAATTTTTTGTTCCCTCAAATACCATTTCAGCAAAAAAATTGGTAAGGACAGGAATATTTTGATTGTTTTCGATTTAAAAAAAAGCAATCATATTTAGACCACAATGTGAATTTGGAGTCGCCCCTTTATTCTTAACACGTTCAACGTACACATTTCCCCCCCCCCCCCCCAAAAATATTTAAAAAAAACCACCCACGCATCGTTGAGCCATTCAAAAGTGCGACTAAAAATACTTCCGGCCTGCAAAACTACGTCTTGTCCTATTCTTTCTGTTGGGCAACACACTATCGTAGACGCGTAATCCAAAACCACTATAAAGATGTCTTTAATTTCCGTCTTCTTTAAATGAAAATAACACGGTAGAAAAGTAGTTTTGCTTGTTTTTCTTGCCACATTAGCATTTCAGTGTAACCTTGTTTTTCCCATTCATACGTCGAGACTAATATTATTCTGCCAGCAATCTTGATGATCTCATGTGGCTTGGGAGCAGGTCTAAGACAATTCTAAACTTTAACCTTTTTAGATTAAGGATTGGGATGCTCATCATGGAGCCATGGCAGCTCATCTTTGGAGCATCATAAACAATACAAACAGCCTGTGAAAGCTAAAATGATCGTCAAAAGATAACCCGTTGGCCTTCAACTTTACTGGCATTTTCCATGCCAACCAAATTTGTGTGAGGATTGGACGAAAAGACTAATAAAATGTATTTATGCAATGGTGCAATTTGGCCAACACGTGCGTGCTGTCGCTGTTATGGTGGGCCATGCCAACATTCGTTTATTCCTATGAAAAATTGACTGAAGTGTTGAGTAACCACGACATAAAAATTTAAGCACCCCCTCCCCCTCTCTCCTCCTATTGCAAACTAGTTTTGACACATACAGTAATGCAGCGAAATTAGTATTTTTAGAGAGAGAGAGGACAATTCCAGCTAGGGAGTCTGAGAAAGCTTACTACGCTCCACCACTGGGCCCACGAGCAAAAGCATTTTGCTCTTTCTGGCTTTCCGAGTCCAAGTTTGTGACATGCTGCCAAGCAAATTTTGGTAGTTTTCTTAGTCATTTTTATTTGTCAAATAATGCGTTGTGCTGTGAAACCTACACAATTGATTCATTACTTTAAACAGTAACACGATACAAGATAAGTACGTCATTATCATTTTTACTTTACAAGAATCCTATCTTCCAGCAAAAAAAAAATAATAAGACTATTAAGTGTGCAAAAAATAACGTGATTGTAATTTTCGTGCCTTGTCGAATGACGGAGATTTCGTCGGGTATCCTAGATACCAACATAAGGAAGATTTTTGCATGGTTATGTGAACGACACGACAGCTCAGTGCACTGTTCAGACCAATTACAACTGCATTGTTACCGTCTTTGTCCACCTTGCCAATATTAGATTCCGTTCCGATGTTAAGTCTGGTGAAAAAAAAAATGTGAATTTTTTAAACAGCCCTACTTGCGTTTTACACACATAGTGACAAAGTAAGTTGGATTGAGCCCACAAAATGTTTGCCTTGCTCACTCAAATTCTGTAAATTGCTGAAACACCACTGTTTCTGACAGGGTTCGTATGTAACAGGCAAAACCATTTTCAAAGCTAGCTTACAACAATTTTATGGCTCATAGCACATAAGATTCTCAAAATGACCTTTTAAATTCCAGTATTGTCAGATAATCCTGGACAGGCACCTCCCTTTACCAGATATTTCTTCTCTAAAAATCTGGTAATGTTCAAAATTGAGCCGCTTAAAAAAAAACAGTCAGAAAGCACTTGCTCAGCTTCCCCATCTGGCAAAAATTGCTTGCACTGCACTGTGCCTCGCTGTCTCCAGTCCAATCCGAGGAGAGCATCATTCACACAGTGGATTCGGCTGACAAATTACTTCTACTCATTAATTTAATTTGGTACCTAATGGCATTAACCTCATTCCAAACAAAGTACACTATAGTTTGTTCCACATTATGTTTTCAGAAAACTGACTGGATGATGACTCGTTTCCTTGCACTAAGAGTGCAAAAATATGTGGAAATCACAGTTTTAGACTCTACACGATTACGGTTAGAGTTTACGAATGGGATGTTTACGGATTATTTGCACTCGTAGTGGAAGAAAACGTGGCATCATACAGTCAGTTTTCTGAAAACATAATGTGGAACAAAGTATAACAAAATTCAAGGCCATTTCAAAGCTCTGACAAAAAAATTCCAATTATCAAGGTCTTGAAAAATTCAAGTCTTGAATTTTTATTTTTCAAATTTAGGACTTTGTACGGAATTCAAGGCCGTGTACGAACCCCGTTTTGAACATTCAGAACGACACTGAACGAGGCTCATGTAGTAGGATAAGATTTTAACGTGGAATAAGCACGTTCGAATGGTGATTTCCCGTTCGCAGAACCACCCATAACAGAAAATAAAACGGTTATGACTTTTCTGCAAAACGGGAAATGCCAGTTTTGCAGAATTCCGTGTTGCCGAATTAAATATTGGAGAATTTAAAAGGTGCATGCCTATTGAAAGGAATTTGTGATTAGCTGCGGTTTCTGATGTTATATGATTAGACTCGGCGAGCGCGGTAAAGAGAGCGAGGAACGTAATTTGCAAAAATTATTAAACGGGATTTTGCCAAAGGGGAATTCCAAAAAAATAAAAAAGTAACCAGTTTCATTGTCTGCAAAACGGGACATGACCCGCTGGACAGTTTTAGAAAAGATAAGTATTAGAAAAGTGTAGATTAACCTAACGTCAGCAACTATGATAAAATAAAATGTCAGAACGGCCGGCACAGCACTAAAATAATCGGAAATGAATGGAAAATGTTGCGGACTAAAAAAAAAAAATGCACAATCCGTGAATTAGCAGAATTTTATATCCGTGGCGTGATTGGCCACATAGTTTAAGAAGATAATTCCTGCTTCAGAAAAAAAAAATGGGAATTCACTATTTGCTTTGCTACTCAATAGTGATAACTGGCCTACTGTTGTTGTTGGCATATTCAACTTCAAATTCCCACACATGCTGCAGAAAACTACTGAGAAAGATTGTGCATCAGCTTCGTATTAGCGAGGATACTGTCCGTCAGTTAAAAAAAAATTTCAAATAACTTTCATAGAGTATGGCTTAGGAAGGCCTATTTCAAAGCAAGAGATCGTTGAACAATGCTAATGACATTTACGGAGTCAGAATTGATCGATCTTCTATTTTGAGAAGATGAACAACTACTCGTTATGTAGATAACTATTGTTCATCTGATAACATGAGAAATGGCGCCGGTCAGAGGAATCACAATGCAGCCGAATGTAACGTGTTACATAACTCAAGATGATTGATGACCAAACTTTCAATTTGGCGTATTGTTCTATCAGTCTCCCGTCACAATCTTGAGGGAGGGGCATTGTCTTTTAAATTCTTCCTAAGTAAAACCCTTTTACTGCAGACAATCAACTGTTCAGAAAAGGTTTTTTCCCCAACACGCCCAAGAATACCAGTAATGATATGCTCTAGGCAGAAATAAAGCAACTGTCTGGAACCGACCAGTTTCACTTTCCGCTTATTTATTTATTTTTTTTGCCTACTGCCGGAAAAAAGCATGACGAAAATCGTGAAGTGCTGAATTATTTTTTATACAGGCTACCCATCGATTGGTGGTTTTATACTGTTCCTTTAAAACAAGGCTAAAAAAGCATGTTATGAAGGGGAGAAAAAAACTTGTGAAATATTTGAAAAATAATTACGTCACTGAAAGCAGTGAAGAGATGCAGCACAACGGATTTAATGAAATAAGCTATCAGAGCAGGCAATTTTAAGAACAAGCTATTGTGTGCGCAGCGTATCTTGAGTCCTGGAAGTATTTTATGAGCGGCTACGTCTTCCTGGAGGGAGCGGCTTTAATCAACGGCCGCCATTGTTTTTTTTTTAAACCATTTTGGATATCAACAAGGCACTCTGCTACCAAAAACGTACAATCGGTTATCTGTCTTCGTTCTGCAGCGAACTCAAGATAGGCCGCGCACACTTTAATGTGATTCAGTCTTTGCATAATATCACTCCGAAATGACTACTTTGAAGGGCAAAATCGCTTATCCTAAAATACTTACCGGTATAGTTTGGCTATTTGCAGGAATACACTCTCTTTTCAGCGTGAGTAACGCCGCGCGATCGGAAATTTGTCACTTTTCGCTTGCATATGGGTTCAGCAAAGAGCGGAGACGGAGGGAGGCTTTTCTAATGGCAAGTATTTTAGTTATAAAATTTTCGTTTTTTGAAGCCGGAAATAAGGAATACCCGTACTTATATTTATTTTGGCAGACTTTGTCGAGCCGAACCCTGCATGAACTCGGGTAGCAAGAAACTGGTACCTTCACAAAATTTCTCCCAAATTTTAACACTGTTACAGGTCACCTCGGTCCAACTTGCCGACTGATTATCGACCCGGCAGAGTAGCTCCTGCAACCACATGTGGGCCTTGCGAAGTGAGGCGGTTGACAACCTCCCAGTTCCCTGTAGTAGTAGCTTATGAAAGTAGCCTAGGTCATCTCCATGAATACGCTGTTCTCAGTTATGGGGATACCAGCTACGAAGCGCAAAGAGGCCGACTATGCTCTCAGTTCATGTTTCTTTATACCGTCAGGAATGTCTATGCAGTCTGCCAAGGATTCGTAGGCTAGTCGTTGCACACAGCCGTGGCGCCACTTTTGCAGGAAAACAGCCTTTTCTTCTTTGTTGCTTTCTGCGACGTGGGGTCGATAGTCTGGATGAACGGTGTGAATTGTGATTCCACATCTCCTTCCTCAGTTTTCCTCAGTTTGCCAGGTAGAACTTTAGTGCTTTTACTGGGTCCTGTAGTCCTGGATGACGACCAGTCTTGCAGAGGTCCTCTGGGGTGCTGTGTCTTACCCTAAGTTCCAGGTTGTAGACGAGGGTTCCTTGAGAGTGCTGAAAGTTCTCTTTGGCGAGCTGCGGCTGTCATGGCATCCAAAAGCAGGGTTATTTGGATCAAGTGAAGCATCGACGCCTTAGCGAGGGTTCGTAGGGTGGTTTCGACAGACTGGTCTATACCAACAGGACACTCCACGCTGGAAACAAGCACTGATGCGGGGTAACATGTTTCCGAAGGCTTAAATTAATCTTGGTACGATTTAATTTGATAAGTTTTCTCTTCCGTAGTAGGCTAGTACGGAATTAATCGCAGAGCAATATCCTTTTATCGCTGATATCAAGAACCCTAACTTGAACAAAGTCTCGAAGAACTTGCATAGGGCTGGAATGGTAAGCTAGCATGGGTCCACCTTCTCCATCTTGCACCATTCGTGCCGTTTAGCCACTTTGACTCGTAGACTTGGATCGTAGAGGCCCTATGGCATTGCATCAATACCAAAGCAGTGAATCCTGAGACTTCCAGAGATCCTTTTACAGTTTCCACACGTGTAGCATCTCAATGTTTAGGTGCAGCTTCTTTCCATTGTGATGTGAGGCCTGGTCTCGACTCAGTGGTGTGTTGAGTGGAGCCTCCCTGGCTAATTCCAGTAGGCCCATGAACCTTCCTGCTGCCGCACCTGGGTGCTATCAGAATGTAGGCTGCCGAAGACTGGCCAGATCTTGTGCAGCAATTGTTACATAACGAGAACAGGGGGAACATACATAGGCTGACACTCCAGCCATTGAATGGTCAATGCATCCGTTGCCCACGCTCTTAGGCCTGGGAACCGAGGCTGTGATATTTGGCAACCATGTCCACAGTTGGTTTCCCCCATGTTAGGAATTCCGCTCTACACACAGACGGGTGGAGCCTCCATTCTGATGCTGGCATCCGATTCTGTCTTAAAAACTCGTCCGCTAGGACATTCAGCTTTCCCAGGACGTTCCTCGGGATGAGAGTGATCCTGAACTCCCGGCAATCCTGAAATTTCAGACACTTCCGTGTAAGAAATCTCCTTTTTGATGTAGGTAACAGTTGTCGCATATAATGCCCACAACCGAGTCTTCCAGAAGAGCTGCCCATTGGTGCAAAGCGTTCTTGACAGCTCGAAGTTCCAAGTTGTTTATGTGGAATAGTGATTCTTCTTCGGACCATGTACCCGCTGTCCTGAGGCTTCACATCCTAAATTAACAGCCATCCGTTAACAACATGTGTTCCGGTGACGGTGCACTTCTGCTGTGAAGATCAGCGTCAAGTTCCACCACTCTACTTCCTGCCTGGGCAGATTCTTCGAAGAGATGGAATCGTCCCATGACGCGCAGTTCCATGCTTACATCTGAACCAATGTAGGCACTTGGTGTGCCATGTTCCCATCACCGCCAGTGTTGCCAGTCGATTTGCCCTATCAACCTGCTGAACTCTGAAGGTGTTATAGTCCAGTAACTCAGGTTTTGTAGGGAGGAGGCCCGCAATCCTTTCTGACGACGGTCCCACTGTGAATTCTGACAACTTGAGCGAGGCTTTGAAGAAGTTGAACTCTTTCTGTGGCATCATTCTTGATTGATCCTTGTTGATTCCTAATCCTAGGAAACTGAATAGAAGTCCAGTAAACCTCAGGTGGTTGAGGAGTCCTTGCTTACAAAAACTGTGAAACACCCAGTCTTAATACTCATTTAATTATGTGCAGTGCAGTGCTGTGCAGAGTCCAACAGGAGGACCTTGAATGGATGACCGTCCCGTTCGCAACAAACTGGAAGAATTTGAAGGTAAACAGGTGGCAAGGGGTATGAAGGTACGCATACTCTAGATCTATCAAAGCTATATTCTCTTCCTTCCACAGCGATTCCCTAATGGATGCTCGATTTCTTGATGAACGAGTCCGGTTGACTCAGGTTGAAGGATCAACCTTGATCTTCCTCCTTTTGCAGGGATGACCCTATTGAGCTTTAAAACCCTGGAGTTCCTTCTGGTGACTTGAATTGCTCCTTTCTTGAGCAGTATGGCTGTTTCTGCTGCTAGAAGTGGTTCCTGGTGGTTCAGCAGCCAAATCAGAACTTCTTTTGACAGCTGGAATGTTGACTGAAAAGGCAGTTGGCACCCTTTCTTGACAATCGACAAGACATATGCGTCATCCGTTATTTGATCTAATTCTAAATAGTGAAAACTTAACCTGCCCTCACCTGCTGGTGAATGAGTGCAGGTTGGAGAACTTCCTGGTCATTGGCGACCTCCTCTTCCCCTAGATCCTTGTCCACTAGGATTCTGCACTCTTGTTGTGGAAATCTTGGTCGTTTTGATGCTGTTGTCCACCTCTACCTCCGTTGCCTGCCCTTCGGGATCCTATTGTGCTCTGGGGCTCCTTAAAGAGTGCCTGCGTGTATGGTATGCCTATGAATAGCTTCTGGTTTTGTCTCTGCCATTGGTGTATGGAAAGGGAGTTGACATAACTTTCCAATGGTATGCTTAGGGATGTTGGGCACGCCGTACATGTACGAATCGCTTCTCCTCATGACTGACTTCGCAATCTATCGCATTCCCCAATTGAGAAAGTTGGTTTGGTAATTCGATGCTTGTTTCACCAGCTGTAGCCACTATTGGAAGATGGCAGGATTCCGGAACTCATCCGGTGTCTTGATGAAGGATTCCAGATGCTATTGTCGACGCAGAGTAGACAAGGTAGACTGTGAATTCCAGTTGAAGTCATATTGCTCCGACTCGTATTGCTTAGTGAGGATTCTGATCATGTTAGGCCTCTCTAGGCAGGAGTCGTGCGCCATCAAGACCTCCCCCGTGAGGACTTTGGCTTCCATGCAAGGTTTTGGCATTGGGGGCTAAATAATTCCTGTGGCTGAACAGAAAAGAAACCATTGCTGGTGTCGTGAGAGGAAGTACTCCTTCCAACACCGTGGGTTGGCAACCGTCTAGTAGATCCCCCTTCTAAATCCAGCAATGCCGTGAAGAGTACTCTGAATTGTGGCAGTAGGCTAATTGTCGACTCGCAATGTTGCTAATGATTTCTTAATGAATTGTTTGTGACGAAATCAATGAAAGGCAATGGCCAGGCAGGGTGTCAACTACCCTAAAGAACGAATGAGTTGGCTGCTTGGACCTTCTACTCGGAAGGTTGCAACGGCAGCTTATGGTTGACCGATTGGGGTCTTCACCAATTAGATTTCCGGCTTCCAAACCCTGCACCAGCGAAACCACCTTATTGGTCATAAGATAACACCTGAGTGGCCAGCA
The DNA here is from genome assembly GCA_023313725.1 of Lithobius niger. NCBI lineage: Eukaryota > Metazoa > Arthropoda > Chilopoda > Lithobiomorpha > Lithobiidae > Lithobius > Lithobius niger. Next base: position 42,177 of record JAHWFP010100313.1, on the reverse strand, counting down.
TTTCCAGCACAGGTTTCGAATTTAATTTCGGGGAAGTGAGTGTGGGAGTCTCCGCTACTGTTGAATTTAAGTGTATGGAAGCAGCAAAAGTCGCATGTAACATTCACAATTCTGCATTTTCTGAAGGGCTTGGCTATCTCCTGATATAAAGGGCTGGCCACAGGTCTTGTATGCGAGTTCTACTCTTGCTAAGTGTCCGAGGGCAGAGCTGGTGGATGGCAACCCAAACTCAAAGTAATTTAATTTAACTTGGTCAAAAAAAAAGAGAGCTTATCTTGTGAAAGCCAAAAATGAAGACAGGGCTTAAGTATTTTTGGATTTAAGTGAAAAAAACTGGCCGATTCCTTTTCCTGTTGGGTTTTTAAGCAAGAAATTACAGTCTCGCAATCTGTTGATGTGGGAACTGATTACTAGCGCAAACATTTTGCTTGTAAGGACTTAATTTTGCCAACTGCATTTCATATTAATGAAAGCTGACTAAACTCATACCTAATACTCCCCGCCTGCAGGAAAAAGCTTTCGATATATTGATAAGGTGAAATTGGCAGCATGAATTGCAACACTATTTTTCAGCAACAAGGATATGGAAAACTTAGCAGGTGAATACGAAGTTTATTTGTTCAAAGGGGTGCAGTGGACCTTTTAAAATGGAAATCTTTACAATACAACATTTCTCTACAAACTAGAGTCAATCATTATGCCTGTACAAGCACCAACAACTTGAAACCAACATGACCAATTGACGCAACTCTCCCATTTTATGCTTGGGGCAGAAGGCAATCCATGTACTTTGACAGTATCAAGGTCATTTCCAACCAGTGGAAGAACTAAGGCCATAATTCAAAACCTGTAGCGCATATTCACAATTACTAGACGTTTGGTTTCAAGCAAAGAAGTGTGAGTGACGTGTTCATTCGGAGCATGGGGGAGGTCGGTCCCCGCTTTTTGGTTTAACATTTGGTTTATTTATCTCCACACAAGAATTAACGAAAGCACCAAAAAAATCAATTGTAATTTTCAAATTATAAAAAAAATACGTACTTTATGGCAAGCAAAAAAAGATACAACGAAAGTTGCCGAGATGAACAAGACGAGCAAACCTTGCTGCTTTTCTCTTTCGGCTGTTTAGCTCAACTTAAAGTTTGTAAGCTATTTAAAAATTAGGTTACTAAGGCACGTAGATCTTAATATCTCCCAGCATGGAACAAACTGGCCAAAAATGGCCATTCACTATGCTTCATGTGAAGTAATGCAGGTAGAAATCGTGTAGGAGACTTATTGTAGAAAAACATCCGAGGTGTTTTGTATTCCTTAGATAAATAGAAAGGCTGGAAAACATTTAGTGATCGACAAAAGAAAAGTTCATGATTCACAGGCATATCGAAAGAGTGGAAATAGAAGGGATGCAGAAGCATTTGGTGATTGACACAAGAAAAGGTCTACATCCATACGCATACACAAAAAAACGAAAAAGTTGAAAGAATGGAAAATTGAGGACGCCAGAGACACGAGTCAAATAGGTGCATGCCGGAAACTAAAAGGCGCCATTTTTAGGCACCCAACAAGGTTGAAAAGCAGGGCTGTAAAATGTTTTTTTGGGGGGGGGGGGCGCCACTGCTCCGGGCCCCGCCTAACACAATACCAAAGAAAAGGACTAAAATTCTTGTTGAAGGAGGCCCAGTTTTTATGGTTTGCCCGGGCCCCCAGAAATTTAATTTTGCGGCCTTGCTGGAGAACACTCCAACGTAACACTCAAACACTTGCTGGTTCCATAAGTCACAACATTCTGTCAGTTGTCCAAGAAATGTTCGTTGTTGGCGAGCGAAATGAGTAGGACGTTCATTACATACTTTAGAAACAAAGCTTGTTTTCCATCGAGGGTAATCAAACAATTGTTGAGCCATTCTTACAGCCAAGCAACTAGAGAAGAGCATGGGAGGCAAACATTGTTTGCTACCGTGCAAACAATAGGGCCTATTCATACACGTGCCTAACACATTACTATTAAATCAACCGTATTGCTTCAGACTGGATCGTTGCTGTGTTTAACATTATATAAGATCACTTTAGCTTGGCTTTTAAAGTGCTCAGCCTTGTACCTTGTAACCTACAGAATGGGTTAACACATTCAACTCATTTCTACTAAATGTGTAGGCTAGTTTTTACAATGTTACGAAAGACAGCAACACATTAAAAAATCCACTACATAGTTTTTATAAGATTACGAAAGACAGCAATGTATTTAAAAATCCACCGTTCCTTGTAGCTTGCAGATTCTTTCTTTAAAAACACATTAATAGGCACATTTCTAAGTTATCTTTTGCACGCAATTTCATACTTGCTAACACTGATATGTATAAATAATGTGGCTGCAATACCATCTGCCAATGACCTGAACCATTTATCCTCGAAACTAGGCACAATAAAAAGCACAACTGCTGCTTTCACAGTGGGGCTTACGACACTCACTCGACCATAACTCAGAAAGATCGGCTAGGGTTTTGGGATACCTCCCCCTCCCCCATAAAAAAATTATTTAAAAAAAACGCTAGATTGGGAATAAAGTCATTCCAATTGACTTATCAACGATTATAACCTCTGTATGTGTGGCACGTTTCATTTATAAGTGGGACTTGTCGATTAAAATTATTTACGAGGTTTCACAATGAAATAATCACCGATGCAATATTGATTGAAAACCGTACGTCGGTTTTTTTTTTCATTGTGCAATTAATCTGGTGACAGACAAGTATTGTGCTATCATCCTCCCTCAGTATCAAATGACGCACGCAAGTCTAAAATTAAATACCAAACGTCAGCACTGGCGCAACAAAATAAAACACCAATTGGCTTCAGGGAAAATTTCCTTATAAACTCGAAGTGGTTAAACGTATAGGCTCACAAGCCATTCAAAAACTATCAATTGGTTGAAGGTTTCCCATCTCAGCGTTGTTATTACTTACATAGAATAGACATCAGACTAAGACAAGCCTCAATCGTTAACAGTACTTAGGAGGCATTGTGAGAAAAAAGATAGCAAATGAAGACTTTCTCTAATGAATTTGGTAGGCCAATTCCGAATTTCTTCGCCAATCTAAATTTCAAGATGGAGCCAAAAAATGGCAGAAAATGGCATCTGAACGTTTTATTTGTCACTTTCAACTTCTAATCATACCAAAAAGCAAAACTGGAAAAGAGCTGCCAAACTGAGAATAGGTCAGCCTTTCAAAGAAGTGCTAGCAATAGAGCAAAACATTCACCAAGTTAATCACAGACTATATACATATAGTTCAAAGGCTAAATGAAAAACTTGACTACTGCTACACTCCGTAGTAAAGCGCCAAGTTTCCTTTAACGTCCAAGTATTTTGTAAGCAGGATTAACTTGACAAATGTTTTGATCTGTTAATAAATACGGATGCAAACCTATTTACGTTGCCTTTCGGACTTAAATATCAGACTGAGCGAGGAATTGAACCCATGACCTTTGAAACCATAGGGCGAAATCGTATGGCACGCTAAGCCATACTGATGCGGCCGAGCGGTCACACTTCCGAGCCCATTTGGCTTTTGGTCCCGTTTGATGTAATAGCACCCCTATGGAAGGCACAACCATTTCTCAACCTGGTGGTCCTGTTTCCCAGTTTTGATTTTTGCTACACGATTTTTGATACAGACATATTTTGACACTAAATTGGAGGTTACCCATTTTTTTGGGCACTGTGGTATTTTTGGTGTCAATCACCAAATATTCAAGAACCAAGTTCGCATTTAAAATAAGTTATGTAGTAAATATGGTGTGTACATTAGCACTAACTATAACCTGGGTCAATTACAGTCCAAACAGGAAGCCAATGTCACAGCATGGCCAATGCATAGGTCAAATATTGCTGCAAATTATCACTGAGCAAAGAATATGAATAATGTGACAATAGAGCAGTGACACGACGTAGTATTATTGACTTTTATTGTATATAACTCTATGCTGGAGCCTTAATGGGTTAGCTGCAAGGGGAACTGCAGAGAGAAACAGAAGGGCGTCATACTGAAGCCGATGCTGTAAAGAGAGATTTCTTAGACCTAACACGCGCGATTTTTGTTGTTGAAGAAAACAACGTTATTTTAAGCCTAAGAAATCCGCTCTTCCGTTGTTTTTCCCTCCATTTTTACGTAGTGCACCTTGTAGTTATGCCCTCCAAAACCCATACTGGAGCCAATATGGCGGCAAATGTCACTGCTCTATATCCCCCCCCCCCCCCGCTACAAACACGTACAGATACAAGATTCACGTTATACAGTGGACGTACGTCTAATTTCATATATAATCTTTTCCAATACTTAGTTAACAGCAATGGTGCTGTGGAAATTACCATGGGAGTAGGCAGACTAACAAGACCTGACTAGTCAGACACCAGCTACCCATTAAGCTAGTAAGCCAATTTGCAACATTAGTATTTTAGGATTAGATTTCACATTTAAACCGTATCCAGAACCGTCGATCAGGATGAAAATAAACCAATTAATAAAAATATTAGGCATATTTTCTTCTAAACATTTTCTTACCATTTAGAGTAACCTTTCTGACCTAAATTCGTTATTTGTCATGTAATTCTCGACTTCAAAATAATCTTTAAGCTTTTTAATCAACTAACTAAATGGCTAATCAACTAAACACTTGAAAGAAATGTGGGGATGTACTGTTTCCATCACAGCTAATTAAAATGTTAATTAAGTCGAAAAACGCTACACATTTTCAGCACTACTATGCAATGCTTAGAACCATCCCTATTATTAGCCTTGATGGAAAGAATATATCTCCACCTTTCAATCAAGCCTTGTTCTATCCATCTTGAGGGCTAACAAGGTACTTTGATGTCGAAAAAATGTTAAAACGTTTTCACCGCTATTATATAACAGTGTATCTTTCTATCGGAGCAGGACTGCCTGTATTTGTAATAGGCCTATTCTTTTCTATTAGCATTGAGGTGGAAAAAAAAGAATATATAATCATTTTAGTCCAGTCATACCAGTCGGAGAGCTTGCAAGAACATTTTGAATTCTACAAAATGTGTCCGCTATTCCACGTTAATATGACAAAACAAAACAACAATGAATATGGGTCAGAAGCATTACCTTTATGTTAAATGTAAAGGAATTAATTATTCCGAGCATTCTTTATAACCAACTCATTTTTATCCTGGTCAAGTTTAACTACAAGCTAAAATAAAAAACAATTTTATTTCTTTTTTGTGAAATATCAGGCTACTGTCTTCAAAAATAGCAACAAGACATTCTGAATTAGAATACTAAATTCAGGCAGAAAACATTATTTACTAGATTTTTCCTAAAATGACAAGACACACATTTGAGAATTTGTCTCAGCTTGTATGTTGGTAGTCTGCATTTAATACAGGTCATAAAAATGAGATATACCTTATTTGCAACACCCCCCCCCCCCCACCACCACCAGCATCGAAACTGCACATTTTAAAACACCTTGATGAGAACAAATGTGCAGGGATGTTCTCCGTTACTGTTGGTGCAAAATTAAGGTAGGAGCTAAATAGGTGGGGGGAAGAAGATAACCATGTATAAATCTTGGGCAAAACTACATCATACATTTTTGTCAAGCATTAAATTCAAAGCGATCGAAATTAGGGATGGGGATCAAGAAGTCTTTATGTACTTTGTAGCATAGAACTCAATTCACTAAAAAAATAAAGAATTCTACGCTGATGAATTCTGCCAAGATGAATTCACCTGTTTTTTCCCTATTTTATTATCTTCTTTTAAGGGGGAGGAGGATGGATGCGACGGGATTATAGCAAAGAACAAAACATGATGGCACCCAGTCCATGGCTGTTCCTTCCCTCCTAATCACAACCTCCCAGGGGTGCAAATTCTTACTGGACAAAATTTCCCACAATATTTTCCTACATTTTTTTCAAATTTCCACAGCCTTTCACTAGATAGCAAGCCACTTTTTCATGAATTTCCACAGTTTCCTGAAATTTCCCGCGAACCTCGTTCTAGCGTTCTGGCATATTCTGCACCCCTGCATCCTCCCTACCTAGAAAGGGACAAAGACTATGTGCATAGGTATTGCAGGAATGAACAAGGCGTCTCTTGATGTTAGCCGGTGAGACCGGGTTTGAGAACTTGCAGCATGAGACAATGACCACAGTTACGGTTATGTTTTTGAAGAAAGGGTGATGATGATGACGACGACGAGGCATCCAATCAGAATAATGGTCTCCTCTATTGAGAGAGGCAGGGTTAACCCTTTTAAGACACAGTATGGCACTGCTTCCTTCAATTTCTTTACACAGTTTTCGAGTTTATTGAGATAGGAGAAACGAAGTCTGCCGATTTGGGATTGGTATCCAAAGCAAGGCAAGTGGTGTACAACATACAGAAGAAGAAGATGTCAAGAAAAGTGAACTTTCTGTGAAACACAGAATTTCACACGAAAGGCTTTGTGTTGATCAAACTTAAATTTGGCATCAAGAACGATACCACTGTCACGGTGTGAAATGTTAATAGTCATCGGCATACCGGCAACATAATATAAAACTCTTTGAAGTTTGTCATGCCGATAATGCAATGCAGTACACTTTGTCGTGTTCAAGAGAAAGACAACGATCAATAGCTGAAGCCTGGGTACCCATTGAAGAGCTTAGAATTACCCATTGCAACCAACGAGGCAGAACGACCAAACAAGAAGATGTAAAAAGCAGGGATTCAAGCACAAAGCCCAGTGGGACACCAGCACCAGCTAGACTGGCATCGAAGGTGTGTAAGCTTCTCCAAGATAAATACTTGCTGTGTCAAGAAAGATTGGATTCAGGAAATCATGGAATCCTGCAAACCAAAGTCTGCTTCGAATGCCTTGTGGCTCTAACCAGAGAACACAGAAAAAAGAAACTACAAGAATGTCACCAGTGTAGTGGCATAGTTACACATATGCAGATTTTGGATAATATTAAGACTAGGGATATACATGTATATCGCAGAGACCCAGCGAAAGGAGAATGACTTGTTAATAGTTGATGAAAACGCGAAGAGAGCCACCCTTGAATACTGGGTAATACTGGCAACTTTCCAAGAAAGCCAGTAAAGTGCAACACCGAACAGAAGTGCTAAAAATATGAAAAAAAAAGGCGAAGCCAAGGGTTTAGTGCAATTTTTAGGCCACATGAAGTTATCTCATTGAAACTCAACTTTTTCAATAATTTGTTGGGCGAAGTCAACCAACCACTCCTGATAAAAAAAAAAAAGATGAGTGATAAAGAAAAACAAAACGTGGTAGAAGTTACAACAAAAGTAAAAGTTAAACCTGTCGATGATCTCAAGAATCATCAACTAAGATGTGACTGACCTTCATTATCTCTTACGCAGGCGGCTGGTTGCCACGAAGCAGAATGTCTACGTCAAGCTTTTCACTAACCAAAATATGGTTGGGGTGGGGGAAAGGCAGATTACTCCATGCAACATTTTTACTTGTTTGGCGTCGTTAACAAACTTGGCATTTAAGAAAAAATGTAAATAACTTTCGACTTACCTATCGACTTGAGATTAGGACCTTTGAAAAGCACACAGAAACTATTCAACTGTAGAGATGAAACCTTAGTGAAAAGAAGTGTGTTGCTTTCAAAACGATTAAACTGGTACATTTGAATGTCAAAATTAGAAATTCTTTTGACAAGTTACCCCCCCCCCCAACCCTAAAAAGAAAACTCAATTTGCCTTACAATCAGTCAAAAATAGGAAAGGAAGGAAGGAAAATGATTTTACAGAACCAATTTATTTCCGTAATAAAATCATATGCATCTTTCTTGAGCATATGAAGTAGGATGCATTTTCAAAAGTCTGCCAAGTACAGGGCTGGAAAAAGTTCCGTATCCTGGTATCTAGGATACCAGAAAGGTTGAGATGTTAGCGGGAAGCTACGAGTTAACAAAAAAAAAATCATTGTAAGAGTGTAGTTTCAGAAATTTCAAAAGCCACTTACTCATAACAGCAAGTGATTAACTTACATGGTTTGTATTTCGTTTTAAATGCAAAGACGAGTTCCCAACGTTAGTTGTTTTGGTAGCTGCACAGAGCAACGCGTTTTAGGCAAGTTACTTTCCCTCCCTGCTACTTTAGTGGGCATAGTCCACTCTCTCAGGCCAGCAAGAACGATGGGTGTGGTGAAAGGGTTGTGGGTGGGGATGAGTCTAACTACAACGATTCTCAACGGTGGCTAACTTGTGCAAATGTCTTGAAGTGCTGTAGGAATGATAATTTTACTACCTGAAAAAATTAAACGCTTGGTATGTATTAAATATAATTAAAATAAAATAAAATACTCCAGCAATGCAACAAGAGCTTTGAAAGGTTCCGTTTGCTGACAACAGTACGAACATTTTTCTTTTAAGTAAACAAAACAAAAAATGTTAGTAAAAATGTCGAATCTGCTATACAAAAGTTTCATTTTGCATCGCAGTTTAGCTAATCAACTTTTATTGGGGGGGGGGGGGGGATCAAGCCCTGCATTTTTATGCGGCAGCAGACACACTAAAAAAAGGTCATTAGGTCCACATTATACTGGAGCGGGAAGGCTGACGTGGGATACAGGGAAGTTTGGAACTTTTTCCAGCCCTGGCCAAGTATTTACATGAAATGGGGGGTGGGGAAGGAAAGGGGGAGAAGAGCGAGCCCGATATTCATAGTTTTTTACCCCATTGCTTCAATACGGACATCCGTGTGAAAGCAGCAAACTGCCTCTGTGCCAAAAAGTGACTACTCGGTTCAGCTGAAAATTGGAACACTGTGGAACCGTTTGAGTTCGGTTTGGGACTAGTAGTTTGAAGCATTTTCTTCAGGAAGGTTTGGCGCATCATGCACCAACTTTCAATGAGATGACGTAGGTTAAATACTTGCCAGCTGATCAAGGACATTATTACCAGTAAACACCCGATCAGCTAATTCTACAGGGGATATCTTACGATCAATGTCAGATTTTTGGTGAAACAGGAAAACAGATTGGGAGGAGGAAAGGAAAGTAGCATAAATTCCTAAGTGTTGTTGTTTAAGCATATGATAGAGACTGCGTAATTCATATTATTTAAGTGGGTAAACCTCTCAGGGTGTTCGACAATTCATAGCCAAGATCCCAAAAACAGGAGTTTAGCTTTAGACCGACTGCTGGTGGAACAAGCCCTAAAGAAAAGAATATCTCGATTTGTAGAATCGAGTGTAGAATCCTTCACTTTACCTCCAATTAAATATTTGTTATGTTAGGCCTCTAGCATCAACATGTATAGTATGGCTTAGGATTACCTACAGGAGAGCACAAGCAAAAGGCTCTCCTGCAGGTAATCCTAAGCCACACTTTGCTTGTGCTCTTCTACTCTACATTGGATAAGCTCAAATAAAGTGGTAGTAGTTTTATCATTTCAAATGCCTCGCAGATCAATTTTAAATATTAACCATGGAATAGCCTCAAAAGATTTACATAATAAACTAACCCTTTTTAATCCCTAAAGTCACAACATCCAGAAAATGGACAGCTACAAGACATGTAAAAAAATGTAGTCCTTAGGAGCACCATGAGCTTTGTGAGGGGTCCCCGTGGACCCCGAGCAAAGCGAGCAGCGACAGCCCAGTGGTCAGCGTCATCTCCTCCAAACCAGGTGAATGCCAGTTCGAATCTAGCGAATGACCCAAACAATACATGGGGATTTTTTTCCTTGACTCTTTAAGGTTTTAAAAAAGATGCAAGTTATTGTAATCTGCCATATGTTGTGTATACAGCTGCTGTATTTTACAATATAACTGCACAATAGCTTGATCTGAAGATTTGGGGTTAAGCTAACGCCTTTGGATAGTTTGGCTAATGCCGTTTTGGAGAGTGATAATCGACTAACTAACGCACATAGACAAAAGGTTATTCACATTTTGGTATTTCTTACCGTACTATTACTACAGCGTGGTGTCAACCCCACACCGATAGTAAAGAAAAAAAAATTGCCTTCTGTTTGGTTTTTTACTTATTTTAAAAGAGGTTTCGAATAATTTTTTTTAACTGCTATTACAGGAAACAGAATGAACATTCTGACGTAACCTACATAAAATACCCTCCCTATTAGAATTACTAGTTTTTCAATCTATATAGTTTGTGTAGCTCACACAACAGCTTCTTTTGGTTTGATGTAACTCAAAGCCATAACACTATTTAAAGTACATCTCAACCAATACCATTTCGGGGCTTTATGACCTTTAATAGTCATTCTATTATTGTGTCATAATATCGCAAAACGTCATTCATGTTATTGCTACAGCTACTCTGAACTCTACCATTGTACTTTACGTATGATGTCATGCAAACACGTCAATGTTTTTGTTGAATTTCTACAAATGAAATAATAATAAAAACCTTCCGCTGGCACATGACAGTCAGTTGTTTAGCACAAGAACCTCACACTTTATTTCATTATTTGGAAATTTGCCATTTATCCTCGCACCACAGGAAAAACTGGTAATTTTGCAGTACTGAATAAACCAACCACCTTCAATGACAGTTACGCATTTTTCCCCCCAATGTTAGCGTTACATACATTTATATTTAAGACGAATAAGTACAGCTATTACTTTTACTAAAATATATTCAAGTTCCTAGCTAAATACAGTACCATGACTATCTTATCAATAATCGATCTGAGGTTCAAGAGAAACCCTGTTTTGTTTTCGTACCTATGTTGAACGGTGACATTAATTCACCGAAATTTCCTTCACTGATACGAATATTACCTTGCGTTAAGTACCTCAGGCCAGGACCGCCCAGAGGTCTGACGGGGCCTCTGGCGCCAAATCTTCTGCCGGACAAGTATGCTTAAACCCGTCCAGACCAGAACGTGTACCTCAAGAGTACCCCTCCCTTTAAAAGTAACGTGTTTATATGTGAGCATAGTTGCGTAGGCGTAGCATACGTCAAGACGTGGAAGGGGTAAGGCCCACGGGCAATCTGAACGGTTTTTTTTTTTGTGGCTTTTCATTTTGAATCCCCTCTGCATTCATAGTAGTACTTGGGTATAACCAGAGCCTGTAGGCAACTAAACACCTTTTTTTGAAGTTTTATTTTTTAACCGGTGGGCTGGGCCCCTTTGTAATGGGGAGGTAGGGACAGAAACCAAACTTGCTGTTCCCCTGGTCCGCGCTGCCTCAGGCTACCAATGAATTTCGGTAAGGTAGTGAACTGTTTACCAACACCACAGTTCCTCTTTTACACAACAGGAAAATTTTGCCTCCGTTTTAAAATAACACACTCAGACACTTACCACACGTGCACGAACTTTCCTTGTCACCTTTTAGCTGTGCGGCTAATTAGCACTTTTAAATTTGTCTTCACGTTAAAAATTAAAGTGACTTTACGATCGCACTTACCACATCCACAATATACGATTACAAAACGACCAAAAATACCCTTTCCAATCACCCCTACTTCCCATACATACATTACACACCAATATTTACACCAAATATTCAATGTTTACCTTCACTCGCACATCCTGTAAATCCTCACTTTCCCAATCACTGCTCAGATCGTCACTACTGGCATCCCCGTAATCGAGCTGAGGAACAGCTAAGAGTAAACTCTTCTTATACTCCTCATAGCCGACAGCCATGACTCCTCCAGTGTTACTACTATTCCCAGCATTGGGCGCACTACTCCTGTGATGCCACCTGTTGCATCGGTTGACTGCCTTCATTGGGACAATGATGCATACATACCACACTGGCACCACACGTTTGACGGCTTACTACCAACGGCACAAAATCAAACTCCCAGTCTTCGGGCAGCAGCGGAGGAAGTCTAGCCCAGCGCTGTTGACTGCGAGTTCCATTTACAAACGCGGCACGTGCTCGCGGGGGGAAATCATGTCACACTCGGTTGCGCCCCTAATGTTGTAATGTTTCGCGTTCGGATGTCGCGATTGCGTCTCTCTTGTACCCCGACAACACTTTACAATTTTCATCGTGTTTTAATTTATGCCGAATAAGGTCGGGAGCTGCACAGAGAAGCCAGCCAGCCAAGCCAAGCCCGTGACGTCTTCCAACACCGACCGAGCTGGAGTTTACATACGAACGGGCAAGCAACAGCAAACAAGCTTCTTTGAAGTTTACGCGAACTAACCTCAATAAATAAAGCGCAAACTGAACCAGACGATATCTTGACACACAATCTACAACAGTCGATCAACGACGATACCGCTGCGAAGCAACAGCAAAAGACGCACGAAGTTGCGCGAAAAGTATCAATGCAAGAAAACGTCAGGTCATCAGTTAACAGCCACACTTCCCTGGGTCAACTTCTTTCCAGTTCAACTCAACTCCCCTTTGGCCTATAATCGACACAACCGCCCGCTCCTAGCACCATCTCGTGAAGTAAAGCATGTTTGGCTGCTGAAGCCAAGGTCGGCAAGGCTCGGAGGGAAGGCAAGGTGGCGGGGCCGAAACACTTCCTATACACTAGCCTACAAACCAAAAGCTCGCATCGTGGAAGTAAACAGATGCATCCGAAAACAACAACAAAAAATTATCAAGAAGAGGAGGGAAAAAAAAGGAAACGTCCTTCTTACGTCTGACTATGACGTTGGCAATTACGTAAAAGATGTCAATGGTTTTTTTCTTCCCTCTAACCTTAGCCTTCAAATACTAAAGACCTAACAAAAAAAAATAAGCTAGGTGCACAAAATTGCAGAGTACACTTTGACACGAATCATTTCATAATCGACTAACAACACAACATTAAAAGAAATGAGTAGTCATAAACCATTTACACATGAATAAGCAGAAAAGGCAGAAAATAACACTTTAAGTGGCATCGTTAACCTGGTAATTTTAAGGCGTGATTAGACCTTGTCTTTAGAGCAGTTAAAGAGCTACTTAAATAAATAAAAGGTTTAGAATGCGAAGAAAAGTGGTCAGTCTGAATTAGTCTAGCAAGCTCCAAGAGGTCGAATTTATCTAGCAAGTCCAGGCGAGGTTGAAAAACTTACTTCACTTGACTTTAAACATCGTACCTGGTGACTCGCTGAAGTGACAAGACTAAGTCCGCTTTGTTATTCAGTAATTTGCTCTTTTACTCGTAGAACTAGATTCTCCAATAAATTTAACTTTTCTAATATGTTATACAGAAGTTTTTTTTTTTACTTTTATTCAGTTATCTTCAAAAGTTAACCCCAACAGGAGCACACAACCGAACCCTAAAAGGTTTAGGACACCCAGGTACACTAGTCAGTAGCGGGATTTTAACCGGTGTCCACTTGGTTTGGAGACCACTGTGGGATTCTAACCAGCGTTCACTTGGTTTAGAGGTCAGTGTAGATTCCAACTGGCGTCCACTTGGTTTAGAGGTCACTGTGGGATTCTAACCAGCGTCCACTTGGTTTATAGGCCACTGTGAGATTTTAATCAGCATCTACTTGGTTTACAGCCCACTGTGGGATTCTAAACGGCGTCCACTTGGTTTAGACACTACTGTTGGATTATAAAAAGCATTCACTTAGTTTAGAAACCACTGTGGGATTTTAACTGGTGGCCACTTGGATTAGAGGCCACTGTAGGATCAGAGTCCACTTGGTTTGGAGACCACTGTTGAGATTCTAACTGAGGTCCACTTGGTTTAGAGGCCACTGTGGGATTCTAAATGGCGTCCACTTGGTTTAGAGGCCATTGTGGGATTCTATACAGCGTCCACTTGGTTTAGAGACCACCGTTGGATTCTAACAGGCGTCCACAGTGGTCTCCAAACCAACTGGACACTGATTAGAATCCCACAGTGGCCTCTAAACCAAGTGGACGCCGGTTAGAATCCCACTGTAAAGGGATTCTAATCAGCGCACACTTGGTTTAGAGGCCACTGTGGGATTCTAAACAGCGTTCGCTCGGTTTAGAGGTCACTGTGGGGTTCCAAGTGGTGTCCACTTGGTTTAGAGACCACTGTGGGATTCTAACCAGCATCTATTTGGTTTAGAGGCCACTGTGGGATTCGAAACAGTGTTCACTCGGTTTAGAGATCACTGTGGGCTTCTAACTGGCGTCTACTTGGTTTAGAGACCACTGTGGGATTCTAACTGGCGTCCACTTGGTTTACAGGCCACTGTGGGATTCTAACTAGCGTGCAATTTGTTTATAAGCCACTGGTTGTTATTTGATGGGTACCCAGCGTTAGCCATCGCACCAGAAGGAGAAATGGGCAATTTTGTGACGTAAATCCCATTGGAAATCCCTAGGATTTCTTACGCGCCACAATCGACATGAGCACGAGATACCACAGGGCCCTTCTCAACCAGAAAATGCCAGGGGTGGCTGAGGCCGGACTCGAACCCGGGACCTCTGGTGGGACAAGAGACGGCCATGCTAACCGTCAGACCACCTTGCCTCACGGTTTATAGGCCATTGTGAGATTCTAACCAGCGTCCACTTGGATGAACGACCACTGTGGGATTCTAATCGGCATCCACTTGGATCAGAGGCCTCTATTCTGATCTCTTGGGTGCTGCTTCTCACTGTGTTTGGGGTCCCCAGAGACGCCTCACAAAGTTTACATTGCAATTTGTGGTTGGAAATCGGGTCCTACTCCTTCTAAGGACACCACTCAAGAAGCTGGCAGTCACACAAGCCTAACACGAGAAAGTTCTGACATTTATGACAATTCAGTTTTTAATTCCAGAATTAAATATATATGATCTGTTCCAGTGCCTATCAACTACAAGTGTTAAAATTAGATTGCCATCTGACGTGGAACAAAAAAAATAAAATTAACTGATGCGTCATTACATGGGTAAGTTTGATGACTTTTAGAAGTAACCGAAGCAAAATACGTGTTTTGAGTTGCTGTGATTAGTAAATATTTATGTGTTCATGCAGTTGAACCCTCCCCCTCAGTTTCAGGCGGAGGAACAAGAAGAGCCAATACGTCGCAAGCGGTCGTGACAGAAGGAACAGTATCAATTATAGCTATATCCGGACCGGGCCTGTGACGTCGGTGTATGACCGTTTCTCCGAATCCCATTTCGCCGAATTTTAATCCGTGGATTTATTTTCGGCGAATGGGGAATTCCCGTTTCGCCGAAAAAAAAATTTAACGTAAAGGATAGCAGTAGAAAAGATAGACATGTAAAAGCAAAAGTTTCGGGGGGAAGGCGCAAATTACTATACAAATATGAACAGGACGGAAGGGCAAATCTGGACGATTAGTGGTAAATTGATACTATGGCCATTTCCTTTTGGCCCTGTAAATATGGCTGAGTGGTAGGGCTTTGGCCGAATTTGTTTGAGTAAGCCGAACAGAAGCCTCTACGATTGACCACTGAAAAAAATGAGACCAGAACCGACAAAAATTCTCACAGTGGTAGACCAACATTTAGGCGACATTTAGGGAGCTAATCGGAGTTACATATTTCGCTTCACCTTCAGGCTCATTAAAAAAGTATGATTCTCTGCCCACCTCCTATTGTGCTATTTACTAATAGAAAGAAACACCAGTTAAATAAAAAAAAAATAAAGTTAGGTTTATTTCACTACAGAACATTGTGGTATCTGAAACCTTACAGGAAAGCTTGTATGTGTTCCTGTCGTGTCTTTAATACGGTTCAGTTAAAGTTACCATAAACTTCAAAGAGTTAGTTTGGGATTTCTTTTTTGTAGCGTTTTTTTTTTTTTAAAGTACCTACACGAAATGTCAACCTGCGTTCGGTGTAGCCATGACGCACTATCGTATGTCATGGGGTGATGCATCATGGCTACACAGATATTTTTAAAAATAAATTATTATTTACTATTGAAAATTTGAAACTACTTAAAATTTATTAAGAAATTTGTGGGGGGGGGGGGGGGGGGGGGGCAGGATTTTTTCGGCGAAACGGGAATTCCCCATCCGCCGCATTTTAATCAAGGTCTAATTTTCGGCGAAACTGGTATACACCGTGACATCGCCACAAACCTCCTACAGCGGAAGTAACTTTTTTTTTTGTCAATAGGGGGAAGGGAGGTTATTGGCTATTCTTGTCTACATATAATATCCGTTCTTCTTTGGTCTGAGACATGAAAGGCCTTCAAACTAAAAAATCCAAATCCTAACGCCTCGCCCATCACTTAGTTTCTAAAACAAAGAAATTTACTGAAATTAGATACATTCCTTTCGGTTGGCTTTCCTGTATGGCTCAGTTTTGCAACATTAGTTCAGACGTGTGTATATGTTGCAAAGGCATTCATTTTCCTATTTCTCCCCTCGCAAGAAACGGGAGTACTACATTCACTCTAACCTATAAATGTCGCAAAAGCTATTTCGAGCAGGATGCGCGAAATTAGTGAGAGGGTATGTCCTTTTAACCCACTAACAAAAGGATTGGCTCCAAGGAACTATTAAAAAAAAGTGCAGAGGGTGAGTGGAGGGGGGAAATGTTTTCTGCACAATTCATGACCTGTAAAGATGTAAAAATGTTGGTATCATTTTAATCAACAGACAAGCACCTAATGTTGTGACTAAACATTAGTCCTGTTGAATTAATAGTGAGGAGCTATTTTTCTTATCCATTCGGAGAACATGGTTAAAGTTAAATGTTATTTTTAGAAATAAACTCAGAAGGGTTGTAGCTAGTGACTCGTGATATGCACCATTCGAAAAGCTGGTGAAAAAACTTAAAATGGTGCATTTGGTTGTCAAAATCGGTCAATATTTGGCGAAATTATCGTCGTGTACGCATACAAGCTGCAGGGAAAAAATCGAATGTTAACTTAACATTGAACGAATGCTCTATGTTGACAAAACTTCGAAATCACGATGCATTAATCGAAAATCGAGCAACACTACTTGAGTGCTAAGCTTGTATGTTTTAAGTAGTTAATAGAATCTGTATTTGACCCTCTTTAATGATCATTAATTTAATTAATTCAAATTTGGTGTGCAAGAGCTTTTTGCATTTTCTCCTTACATGCAATGAACAAACATGCGGAAATACCAGTTTATAAAATTAGGAACTAAGTTTAAAGAAACTCATTGGATGGATTTATTGCGTTTTTTTTTTTTTTTTACGATGGGTTCAAACCACACAAAAAAAATAGTTTCTCAACTCGGTCATGGTCCTTTGTCAATAAATTGTTCGATTTTATTAAGTTTTGGAACTGCCACTTTTCCTGTGTTCTATTTTCAATTTCCATGCAAGAGTCACACTATGAAAGGGAATAATGAATCTTGCGTTTATTTTCAGTAACTCCAGCTAAGGTTGAATTGCATAATTATAAGGAGCCTTTCACGATTTACGAAGAAAACAAAAACTTTTCAATTACTTGTGTCGACGCAGTGCGCCAACAAACAGCAAATGTTTCCGACAACTCAAATTAAATTTTCTAGGAACAGCAAGTGCGTTTTATTTTCAGTGACACTAGAGAAGACGGGCGCGTCTATATTGTAATCTTCTTAAGAAACAATTTACTATGTTCGAAGAAATGAATGCTATTCAGTGAGTTATCAGGTATATCCGCCTATCGAAAGAAGACTAACTGAATCTTTAGATTGTGAAAGGATGTGACTGTGTTGTAAAAACAAGAAGTGCTAAGAAAGAATTTTATAGATAAGTCATTTCTCTATGCCACTCAATATTACAGAACGCAGCAATTACATCCAATTAACAAACAAAGCAGGAGTCAATGGTAATGACTTTCCCTCTGTATGTTTAGTTGTTTACGTCACTAAAATTCCCTCTTTATGAGGCAGGATACTAACGACGAGCCCACCATGCACGTACAACAGGAAACTGAAATACCAGTATTCCGACAAAAATTGCTGAAGGAAATTGCCTTTGAAAATGTATCCTTTGAATATCAAATGAGAGGGAGTAACATACTAAAGGAAACGGCTCTTAGTTGTGTCACTTCACATCAGCGTCGCTAACGCAGGAAATCAAGGACCGCGGTAGCGGTCCTTATATAAGCCTCAGCATGAACTTCCATGTTAAACGTCAAACTTTGAACTCCTATAGTCTCGCCCAGAATTGACATAGACCAACGAAATTCGGTATTTGGGGTCGTGTCGTAAATATTTCACCACATTACAAATTTTAATGACAACAATCAAACCGTTCGGCGTCCACAGCATGGCCAGTTCTTGTTGTTGTTGTTGTTCTTGTTGTTGCTGTTGGGACTCTTTGCCCTCATCTGGAGACCGAACCACTGAACCGATTTTCAAGTTCCATAGCTTAAAACGTAGGTCTGGACAAGGCCTAGGGCCTTTCGCAGGCTATTTTAACATAACTACAATATTCTTGACACGGAAAGCCAAATGGGCTACAACTTTTGCTCTCACCTAGAGATCGAACCAATGAACCGATTTTCAATTTGTATAGCTTAAAATGTAGGTATTAACACCGACCAGGGACTTTTGAACTCGATTTTGATGTGACTGCAGTATACTCGTCGGCAGAGCAATTATTATTGCAGAGCACTGGGCAGAAATCATTAATGTTGCTGTTGGGACTCTTTGTCCTCACCTAGAGATCGAACCACAGAACCGATTTTCAAGTTCTATAGCTTAAAACGTAGGTATGGACAAGGCCTAGGGCTTTTCGCATGCTATTTTAATGTAACAACATTATTCTTGACACGGAAAGCCAAATGGGTTAGAACTTTTGCTCTCACCTAGAGATCGAACCAATGAACCAATTTTCAATTTGTACAGCTCAAAATGTAGGTATTAACACCGATCAGGGCCTTTTGAACACGATTTTGATGTTACTGCAGTATTCGCATCGGCAGAGCAATTATTATTGATAGAGCACTGGGCAGAAATCATTAAGTGGAGTAACAAAGTTTTGTAGAAATTTTGCAGAAAACATAAATTTGGTACACAAGTCTTTCTTAACAGTAAAAATCGAACCAGCCATGGACCCCAATGAAATACCTAAAGTGCCATCAGTGCCCCCCCACCCCCTCCCGCCCCAGAACCTTCTCGTCATGCCTCCCATGGGTTTGGGCAACAAATTCGTATAGATCAAGCTAAAAACATGAAATTGGGTGCAAAAGTCACTCTTAGCAGTATAAAACGAATCAGCCATGGAAAAGACTCTCTTATAACAGTTATTTTAAT
Organism: Lithobius niger; assembly: GCA_023313725.1. Classification (NCBI taxonomy): domain Eukaryota; kingdom Metazoa; phylum Arthropoda; class Chilopoda; order Lithobiomorpha; family Lithobiidae; genus Lithobius; species Lithobius niger. The sequence goes on along the minus strand of JAHWFP010100313.1, from coordinate 23,046 downwards.
GTGATTACAGTGTTCTTTTCTGTGTTATTCTTGCTAGAAAAAAAAATAAGGGATATAAGTATTAAAAAACGCTTAAGCGTATAAAATACGGATGTAAGCCTTAAAAAAACTTAAAGCCCTAAAGGAACAGATATTAGAAAAAGACATGTAAGCCATCAGCGTCGCACTAATACGTGTAGAAGAATCTCCAGCGACCCAAAAAACAAGCTGGAGCTTCTTTTACACTTATTAGTGCGACGCTGATGGCTTACATGTCTTTTTCTAATATCTGTTCCTTTAGGGCTTTAAGTTTTTTAAGGCTTACATCCGTATTTTATACGCTTAAGCGTTTTTTAATACTAATATCCTAGTATATATAATACTAATATATCTTTTTTTTTTGCGTAGTACAGCTGATGGTAAGCTGTAGATTTTTAACCTTTACCACTTTTATTCCTTGTGGTAAAGCGAAATACTATAAAATAAATAACTAGATTTCTTGGTTCAAAGTTGAGCCAGTTCAGCTATTAGAATATTACAGTTAGCGACAGATGACATAACGCCTTACAACATTTATGAAAGATGTACTGGTAAAAATGTGTACGAAAATTTGTGTGCCAAAGTTTGCTGGTTAATGTAGACACATGCTAGTGTGTCACCACCAAGCAGATGAGATGTCATATTAATTGTTATGTTACTGTTATTGTTGAATTTTACATGAACATGACTGCATGCGATTAATTATAAATGTGAAAATTTATAGACATAACATTCCTCCAGGGGGGGGGGGGGAATGACAGATATAGATAAGACGGTGTGACCTTCCTTTACGTTCAGAGTCCTATGAAAGTTGTGATATCCATCCAAAACCAAAACTGGTATAAGATAATCGCACTGAATAATACTTTGGATTTTAAATGAGAACTTGAACATTGCTACCGAAAGTAGCAATATTCTATAGTTTTCATTTAACTTTCGAACTATTTGTCGGTATGATTAAGTTTGCTATAGGATTACCTTGGCGGTCTTTCCCTGGTTAAATATCACTATTTCAAAGGCTGAACCTTTTTGGACACTTGGCAGTGTCTTGTACCAGTTTTGGTATATAATGTCCAACACACATCAAGAAAATAATACTTCCGTGATATTTTCCTCCATATATATTACCTTCCTTATATATTTAACAGCTGAAAAATTGCTAGAAAAACAACATTTTAAGCGAATTAAGGATGGAAAAGCAAAAGGCTCAACAAGAGTTAAATAAATAAGATGCAGACGTACGTGTTAAATGCTGCCTATGGACGTTTCCTATTGGCCGTGTCAGTATGGCTCAGCGGTAGGTCCTTGGCCTTTGGTTTCAAAGGTCGTGGGCTCGAATCCCCGCTCAGGCAGTCTGACATATAAGTCCACAAGGCAACGTAATTGGTTTGCATCTGTATTTATTTAATTTTAAGCGAAGATAGAGTTAAATGTCACTTGTATGAAATAGTAGGCATCTTTATTTTTGTTTTTATCCTCCCGGGATAAATTAAAAATTTAAAAAGTCAGATTTTTTTTTTATTTAAATCTGTATTTTTTTTTTTACCAATGGTCATCCCTGGATATCATTTTGGCGCACGTTTACACAGGTAATGCCTAGAAAGTAAATCTATAGTTTTTGCCAAATTTAGATTTTTGATTTCGAACACTGAGGTCATTTTGAATAAACACTGCGGATGATGCAGATTTAAATACACAGCAGGTCGGAAGATACAGGTAAAAAGAATTGCTTCAATTTCACGCTGATGAGTGATCAGCGTTCGGTCAAGTCGCTGTCATACAGCAGCTTTTTTTGTTGAATATTTTCAACAAAAACACAATTTTAGTTTTCCAGGCTTGACTGTTCCTGGGCAGTTGCGTATTTTCGTGTGAACATATCCATCCAGAAAATGAAAAAGATTTCTCCACACCTGCAGAAGAGGATGTCGCTGTAAGTAGCTGTTCGGCGAAACTGATCATAGGAGAAACTAAACCGGACAATTTATTGGGTGTAATTCATTTAAATAAATAAAGAAAGGGTCAAATTTAAATCGGGATTATTATTAATAAAAATCACTTGAATCATACAAATCAGCTTGACTTATCAAACGAAATTTACGTGGAATCGTGGAATAATTAATATAAGCTGATTTGTGGTACGGATGTTCGTGATTGTCGCACGTGTCAACACAAAGTCCTCAGCTGTCCATGTTGTGCTAACGCCGCCATCTTGGAAACATGGCGCTCGGAATCGGGTTTTTCAATGTAGTTCAGTAACAGTTGCTCAGGCGAAATAATATGTTCTGTCCAAAACTGCAGAGCACGAAATTTTCTACAGATATGGTTTATTCATTTTTTCATTGATTCAGCCAATAAACGGTGTAGGAGAGTGTGGAGCTACTGCCGCCATCATGGAATCATGTTGCTCGAAATTGTAGAGCAAGGATTGTCTAAAAAAAAAAAAGGTTCGTTTTTTTTAATTGTCAATGATTAATCAATAAACAGTGTCAAAGAAGCCTTACACGAGTATTCCACCCAATGTACATTGCACTAAATGTAGTAGGGAAGCTTTGGGCCCAAAATTGATGGAATTATTCACTTTCTGTGAAAAGCGCACGAAGTTTGGTATGGATGCACTTGAAGAATACCTGGAAAGAAAAGTAGTTATGATAACAAAAGTTCAACCCCCACCCTCACCCCGAGGGGGCGAGTTATTTACCCCCCCCCCCCCAAAAAAAAAAAATAACGGTTATTTGGCTGTAACTCAACCGTCAACAAATCGAAAGCACAATGTGAAGCAAAATCGTTCAGCACACAATTTTTGACAGGAAAGGTGGTATACATCTTTTACGTAAAAGCAAACCTTCAACCTTAAAATCGTATGTAAAGTATAGCACCTTAAATTGCGCGAATGTTTTTTTTCAATTGGTTGTTATATTGATTTTCGTGTTCAAAGTGTTCTTGCAAAACCTCTCATAGCCCGAAAGGTACATGCTTAGGATTTTCTGAAAGGTGAAGATCCATTCTTTCCATCAATCCTAACCGAAATTGTGTAACTTAGATATAGGGACCGTCCTACGCTCATTTAAGGTGATGAAGTAATGGCGTAGCAGCCAAAGCGTATGGTAATTTTCGAATTCAAAGTGCTCTAGTGAGCCTAGCCCTCCAATAGCCCCAAATGGACATACTTAGGGTTGTCTGAATGTGGAGATCTATTCTTTCCATCAATCCTAATCGAAATTCGTTACTTAAGATAGGGACCGTCCTACCCCCATTTAAAGGTAAAGAGGTAATAGCGTAGCGGCGAAATCGTACGGCGATTTTCGAATTCAAAGTGCTCTTTTCAGCCTTCGAATAGCCCGAAATGTACATGCTTATGATTTTCTAAAGGAGGGGGATTTATTCTTCCCATCAATCCTAACCGAACTTGTTTAGCTTAGCTAGGAACCGTCCTACACCCATTTAAAGGTGAAGAGGTAACGGCGAAAGCATATGGTGATTTTCGAATTCAAAATACTCTTGTGAGCCCTCGAATAGCCCAAAATGGACATGCTTAGCATTTTCTATAAGGTGGGGAATCTATTTTTTACATCAATACTATACGGAAATTGTTTGGCTTAGACAAGGACCGTCCTACGCCCGTTAACAGGTGTAACTGTAATGGTGTAGCAGCAATCTTTAAATTCCTTAAAATCTTAAATCTTTAAGATCTTTAGATTTAAGATCTTTAAAATCTAAAATCTTAAAATCTTTTTAAAATCATTAAAAAAGTGCCATTGTAATGCTTATATTTGTACTTGTATTTAAGCTAAACAATTTAGGGTAGGATTGATGGAAAGAATAGCCCCCCACCGTTCATAAAATCCGAAGCATGTCCATTTCGGACTATTTGAATTCGAAAATCATCATAAGTTTTCGCCTCTATGCCGTTACCTCTTCACCTTGAAATGGGCGTAGGGCCGTCCCTACGTAAGTTAACAATTTCGGTTAGGATTGATTGAAAGAATAGATTCCCATCTGAAGCATGTCCATTTAGGGCTATTAGAGGGCTCGCAAGAGCACTTTGAATTCAAGAATCACCATATGCTTTTGCCGCTACGCCATTACCTCTTCACCTTTAAATGGGCGTAGGATGGTTCCAACGAAGTGAAAATTTCGGTTTGAATTGATGGAAAGAATAGATCCCCACATTTCAGAACATCCTAAGCATGTCCATTTCGGGTTATTAGCGGGCTTGCATGAACACTTTGAATACGAAAATCACTATAACCACCAATTGAAAAAAGGGTTTGCGCAAATTAAGGATGATATACTTTAAATACAATTTCGGGGTTAAAGGGTTGCATTTACGTAAAGATGTATATCACCTTTCCTGCCAAAAATTTTGTACCAAAGGTTTTTGCCTCACAATGTGATTTCGATTTGGTGACGGTAAGGAGTTACACCCTCCCCACACACAGGGAGTTTTGAACTTACTATCGCAGCTATTTTTTTTCCCCGTTACTCTTCATGGGCATCCATACCAAACTTCATGCTTTTCACACAAGTGAACAATTCCATCAATTTTAGGTCCCAAGCTGCCCTACTATACGAAATGTAATGTGCATTGGGTACAACACACGTGTGCGCGGCCTCTTTTACACTGTTTATTCACCGAATCATTGACTCAATTTAAAAAAACGAATAGTACCTTTTTTGGTAGACAAATCCACGCACTACAATTTTGGTCCCAAGATACTTTCATGCCTGAGCAGCCGTTTCCATGATAAATAGAAAATTCAGGCACCAGGATTCCAAGATGGCGGCAATAGCTCCACACCCTTTTGCAGCGTTTATTGGCTGAATCATTAAACCAACGAAAAAAAAAGAATAGAACCTTTTGTTTATAATATTTCACGCTCTACATTTTTGGACAGAACATATTTTCATGCCTGAGCAACAGCTACAGAGATACATTGAAAAACAGTTTTGGGGCACCATGTTTCCAAGATGTTGGCATTAGCTCAATACGGACAGCTGAGGACTTTTAGTATATTGAACTGGATGTCATTACGAACATCTGTGCCAAAAATCAGCTTATTATGAATTATTCCAAGCATTTGATCCAATTTGACTGGACTATAAATCAATGCACCCTGCTTTAGCTTACCCAATCAATAAATATTCTGGGCAAGGTATGCTCCAGTTAACACTACTTTGAGAGCAATATCAGGTAAAAGGCCATAGACCACTACAGGAATTAATAACGGGACAAGCTTCACCTAGTCAAAATACTTTCCTTTGTTGCAATTTTGTTACGTGCATCATCGCTTTACTTTGCCATCGTGCTGCACATTTTTACTATTTACTTTACTGTAGTAATGTCTGCCGCAAGGTGGCGAAAGCTGTAATGAGTGATTAATGTTTAAAATTACCTTTTACGAACTTTAATGAGAATATTAGTTTTATTTCAAAAATTGTGAGTTGCAATTTATCCTATTTAGTTTACAATTAGGACTATTTCAGTCTAGTAAAGCTAAGTTCAGCATCTTTCTAAGTTTGTTGGTGGTCGACCAAAGTTGTCGCCATCCAAATTAACTACGATATTCGAAGGCTGCAACTTCAACTAAGATTTCGCTGCAACTTCAACTAAGATTTCGCTGCAACTTACAAACCCCATCGTACGACACTGATCAACTTTAAACTAAATGTAAGCTAACTAAACTTAGTAAACTTAATAATCTAATTTAAAGCATATAAACTAATGTACAAAACTGAAAACCTGATACTTTCAGCTAAGCTATTGTTTATGTCCTGCGATGAGACCCCACTCGGATGCGACAATTGCCAGATTCTATGGAACGCTACGAGTAGTCTATTTTCCGCATACTAAGCACGGGGTGGTCGATAAAAAACGCAACAGCAAAACTTTTCTAAGTCCAAACTTTTTTGTTAACACCCTCCAGAACCGTAAAGGGTCAGATGATGTTTAATAGAATGTGTAGGTTTGAGAGTCCCTTTACGGTTTCGGAGGGTGCTATCAAAACCACCTTGTATATGCTTTATTCGCTCCTGCTGCTACTCCTAAAACTGACTGCTGTCATTGGTTCATGTTTGGTGACAGCCAAATCGTAATTTTTTCAGGGAAGAAATGAGTTAACTTGCGTAATAAATATTTTAATTACGCTTTGGATTGATAGCTGTAAATCTCTCACAGGCCACTGATGTTTCGGGTAAAATAACATTGGCAACTCGCAATTTACAGTTCATATAAAAGGCATCTACCATCTGTGTCATCACTATCAGCTACAGTTAGTTAGACCAGGCAAACAAATTCGACATTCCTACAACACTAGCCTTGCGGAATCAACAAGAAATTACCTTTCGGACGGTTTTCGAAGAATCGCCATTTACAACACTGAAACTGCTGAGGATGTCAGTGATACCCAGCAAACAATCGTCGCAGGGGCAAGCTTCGGAACCAGTGGAATCGGTAGAATCATTCCTCTGCAAAGGTTTGGATGGCACAGTAGACGGCATCATAACATCTGCCATTAGGCAGCTGAATGAGAGGACTTTAATCTACAGGTGGTGGCATAGGAGGACAAGACTCCTCAAGACAAAAGACTCTAGATCTTGCATTATCCTGGGAGATTATCAACAACATTCACCACAAGCTGGAAATAAAGATTTGATTTGTTCACAGTTCTTGTCATAATACAGTGGTAAAAGCACTCACAATCCCTGTGCCGATTGTCTCAAAATCTAAACCACTATTTCATGGGAATATTGCAGTTGATGATCCCAGATTAGATATTAAGAAAATGTTGGCAAATAACACTTGACAAGTAACAAATTATTGGTCTAACCTGACAGGGTACAAAGGTTCTTTTAAAAATAAAACAAGAAAAAAGAAAAAAATGAAACGCACAACTAAATAAAAGTTGATATTCTGTTATCAGCAAAACTTCACTTTTTAAATAAGGTCAACACACCTCTGTAACAATTCACATTATACGCCCGTAAATAATTTTAAAGTTCATTTTCATTTTTTGTTCTCCATGGCAGTAATAATGAATAGCAATGTCAACTTTTTTTCAAAATTTAATTTATTGATTTTTTACTAATTATTTCTGCAACGCAACACGCCAAGTCAACCCAGAGTAAGTTTCACGCAATTCAAAAGTAGCACAAGCCCAACTACTAATGACTAGCTAGTATCATCAACGAATTTGAAGCCATTTTTCTACTGGGTTTCTAACTAGACCTAAACAGACCATCGATTCTGGGTAAGTGCCATACAACGGGGATGATGTGAAAAGAAAAAAAAACATGGATTACACGATTTCGCTTTACTTCTAACTACGAGGCTCTTGGCTTCTTACACGTGAAGCGAGCGAATCTATGATTTAGGTACGTGTAACAACAATTTATTAGCTGTAAAAGTTATTTTGAAATGTACACTGGGACATTTTTCGTAGGATAGAAATTTTCTTACTGCTGGTAGGTAATGGTAAGCATCCTCAGAGCAACTGACAGCTTAGGTAGGTCAATCCAGTTAATGCTATGAGCAGGGCACTAGGTTTTGGCGAGAAGTCTAAGTGTTTTAGAACACCGTACTAAAATTCGGCAAGTGACGTCACTTTCAGGCAGTCTTGTCGATTAAAACTCGAATACTGAAATCACTCTGCCTTACAGCATTAACATCTGCAGTCCCACAGTACGCAAACCAGTCCTAAACCCACTCCGGACACCTAGCCAAGAGAGCAGGTTCGCTGGTTCGCTGAACGCTGGTTCGTAGGCTACCCCACGAATGACCCCCAAGTCCGCATTGAACCAGAAGAAAAAAACCAATGGAAGTTAGTTCGAATCTTACCAGTTACACGTTCCCTATACTTAAGCTAGGGTTGTGCCTACTATGAAATTTTCCTAATACCGAATATAAAACAGAATACTAACAGCCGGTAACGAATATACAACACCAAATATTCAAAATACCAACGCAGTAGCTGTGCAAGTTTCGTGATACTTAGTATTTAATGCACATCTTCGCCTTTTGAAAAACTCATCCCCTTCCCTAATCAAAACTGGAACACTTCAAAAATGTGTTAGGGCTAGTTTACGCACCTTCTCGCTCGCCGAAAGCTACTTGTTAGGCAACCTTATTTATTTACGATTAATTTCCAGTTTCTATTACATAAATGCAGTAATAGACAACAAATTAAATGTATTACAAATAACAACACGGACAAAGAACAAAGGCCAAGTCATTTTAAACATTGCTACAACATTGTTGCCATTTCACGCTATTTCCAAAATTTGCTATTCTCGCCGGAAAAAAACAGCTTCTAGCAGTGATCAAACGACGGTAGAATAAATAGCTACTCGCAGCGAGAATTCAAAATCCAACATGGCATCCATTTCGGAGTTGCCTATTCGAAGATAAACCTTCGAATGCCGGTATTCAGGAAGCTGTCCGTCGTCGTGTACTGCAGTAAAAATTGTTTTTTTTGTTGTCATAAATCGACGCTGTCATGTTGCAAGCATCGTACGTCGTCGTATCGCGAGGCTCGAGGACAAAATTTGCGTCCGCGTCGTTGCCATGGTTACTACGTATAGACAACTTGAAAGCCGCATTCTCCGACAAAGGCGAGAAGCAGCCGGCAGATTTAGCATTGACCAAGTAAAAGGTAGTAAGCGAGAAAATTGTCCTTGCCTAAACGCGCCCTTAGGCCTTAAAAAAGGAAGTCGCCCAAAGGTGCATATTCACCGAATGGCAGGCTGCAGCACCTAGCGCCGCCTACCATTATTTTATTGTTGATTTCAACAAGCGAAGGAATGTGCAAAGAAATTTCTTTTTTTACGCAACACACAAGCCACGTGCAACAGGGAGCATGCGGTCAATGTTCACAATATCACTGTCGCTAGATGGCGCCCATCTACCGGTTTAAAATCTGCGTTTCAATACGGTCGATATCTGGAAAAAAAGGACCCGTGATAACGGTAGGCTTAACTTTACCGGCTGTTCTCTGGTGCACGTGGACGCACTAACCAACTTTACACTCAATAATTAAGGAGCCCATGGCTTTGCTTCATAAAAAAAAACTGTAGTTGTGTGTTCCTTCGATTGTTGAAGGTCTAGACAGAACTGGATAGAAGAAAATGGCTATATAAATGCTGTAGCCTGTCATTTGGTGGCAATCCCTCTTTATGCTGCTAAGTTTGACAAAAGCATAGGCAATGACCGTCCTACAATAAAAAAAAAGTTTCGTACCTTTTTATTTCGGCCGAATAACCAACATATATACACAATATTATCGGCCGAATAGCGGATCCTAGAATTTTTGATCGGAGATGCCTATTCGGCCCGAATATTCTTGTCGATTCAATAGTAGGCTACTAGGCATCCATATGTCGCCCATGATTAAGCAATCAAATCTAACGGTTTACTTCTTATGACTAAATGGGATATAAAGTTCCAGTTTTCAAAGATAGACTTAATTTTCCGATTTAAGAAGCCGTGGTGTAATTTTTGTGCGCTCTTGCTTTTGAAAATTAAATTGGTTGTATATATATTTTACACTTATGAGAACCCAGGTATTTATTTTTTGTAGCCTAAAGTAAATTTAAGGTTTCGAGCACAGAAAAAAAATGCCATCTAATCCGTGTCGATTTTGTTTTAATACTAGGACACTAATCTCAGTAATCTGGTCTGCCTAATATGCATACTTAGTTGCTAACGAAGGTGCAGAATAAAAATCTTTAAAAAAGCAGCATGTTTAAAATTTTAGTTTTAAATAAATTTAACACAACCACGTGCAAGGAACTGACATTTTTATCAGCGCACTAATTTCTTTTTAATCATGATCGACAAAGGCCGGCACCGAAACGCCCCCTTAATTACCGATCATTTCCGATCGTTTATATCGAATTTTAGACATAAAACGTACGGAAATACGTCAACGTTTTACGTTTCCGATTTTGGTCACTAGGTGCCGTTAGTCATCATAAACCACAGAAACCTTCGTTGGCATAATAATTTCATTCACAACTTCCTGCACCGTAAAATATGAGCCGCCTACGAAACCATCTTATTAAGTATTACAGGAATCGTACGCAGATATGAGGATGGCACATTGAAAATCTCATTTTGATACCAAAATAAAATTCTTCTTAAATATTACAGGAATCGAATGCAAATATGAGGATGACGATTGAAAAAGAATCTCATTTTTATTAAAATTTTAGTTTAAAACTAGACTTTATATACAAGGGCATTTTCGATAGCCCATTTTGAAAAATTCCTATTATTATTCCTGTTTTCCATCACTTTTCCATAACAGGTTCGCTTTAGATGTCACAACCGATGCTGGTGCACTGCTTGTTCAATGGATGTGTGTGTCATTTTCGACATACTCAGGGTTCATACTCAATTACTCATATCTGAAAATGAATACCCCTGACTATCCCCGATTTTCCCTGACATATTTCTTCAAATATCCCTGACCAAAACACTTGCACTTGTTTAATTTTTTTAATTACACAGTCAGCTGCTCACTCTGCAGGCCTGGATGGCAGATGCAACTGTTTCTCAATTTTTTTTTTAATTAAAAAATACGATAAGAAGGTACTAGAAAAGTGAGTGAAACTTACAAGACCAAAAGGGTAATAATAAATACAAAATGAAAAAAAAACTGAAAAAAGAAATTGTTCACAAATAAATGGTTGTAAAAAAAAAAGACAGTTCATTATAAAATCGGATATCCCAGATTATTACTGACTTTTCACCAATTTTTATATTTTTTCCCCTGACTTTCCCTGACCGTATTTCATATCGCTGACTATCCCTGATTTTCCCTGACCGTATTTCGTATCCCTGACTATCCCTGACCGTATTTCATATCCCTGACTATCCCTGATTTTCCCTGACCGTATTTCATATCCCTGACTATCCCTGATTTTCCCTGACCATATTTCATATCCCTGATTTTCCCTGACATTATTACATATCCCTGACTAGCCAGGTCGGTATGAACCCTGATACTGCTCTACTAAATATTGTGCATAAGACGATGTTTTGGGTTTTAATACAGTAAAAACGTTAGGCTTATAATGTTTACCTGGTAACACTGATTGTTTTTTGTTTTTTTAAATGTTTTGTGCGCAGTGGTAATAATAGCCGTTGGGCAAGATGCCTACCTGATAAGCATCGATAAGCAACATGATTATCTATCATGAATACTAGCTACTTAGACAATAATAAACAGCGGATAAAAACAAAATAGACTTCTACATCAAAAACTAAAAACACGGAATGTTCATATGCACAGACTTTATTAACAGGAAGTAAAGTGTCAAATAATTTGTATGTGAAAATTCTTGGCCTGTCTGTAGAAACCAAGTGACACACAAGGTACTTCGAAAATTTATTTTCACGATTTAAGAAAGGAATTTTTAAAGATTTAGAATCCTACGATAAACAGAAGCGTTTAAAACATTTTGGAACCAAAAGACACATGTGACTTACGCCTTGTTTTGGATAATCACTTCCCAATAAATGGAACTGCTACGCTACTCGCGACCAACAAATCTAACATTCAGCAGGGAAACTTAAAGGGATATACCTCCCAGCGCCATTTTCCTCGATCCTCCACATCAAGTACGGTCCCAAAGGTCTATTTACTTACCGTTAGTCTTTCCCTTGCTAAAAAACCGTTTTAAAATGTGGCGTCTAGGAGATTTTCTGTTGAATATTGTTAACTATTAATAAACAAAAACGGAACGTTAAATGTTTAGAGTAAGGATCTAAAAGTCAAAACCTAGAAGGAACACGGACAAGCTTTGACAGTCAGGGTCTAGCTGTAAAATTTTGTCAGCAAGAGGCTGGAAAGCATTAGACCCTTACTACCCGGTGGTTAGATTAGTTCTAGTCTCTTCGGACTGAACGTGTGTATGAACGGTTGTAGCAGGTTTTCTTTGTTCTTACAATATTGATTTGGAACTTTAATAACACAATTTTCTTGTGAAGTTTGGCATTTTGTCTTTTGATGCTTTAGAATTTTTATTATATTTCGTAGATTTATGGTAGAGGATTACCATAATGCTGTCTGCTACGAATATGCTGGCATGTTACTAAATTGAAAAATAATTTTCAACGTAAAGCAAAGCAGGAAACGTATAACCATACTACCACTTGATCATCACATTGGTCATTGTAGGATGATTTCCAGTTTTTCGTGAAAATGTATTTATTGTTGACCACCGGGTAGTAAGGGTCTAATGCTTTCCAGCCTCTTGCTGACAAAATTTTACAGCTAGACCCTGACTGTCAAAGCTTGTCCGTGTTCCTTCTAGGTTTTGACTTTTAGATCCTTACTCTAAACATTTAACGTTCCGTTTTTGTTTATTAATTCGTGTTACTTTTAGAATTGCAGCTAAACTGTAAAACAGTGCAGTTGACGGTCAAAGCTGATAGTTTAACACAAGAGACCCTAGGCTCACCCTTACTAACCTGGCTATCGCCAATGGTAACAATAGAAACAAATCCTTTAATCTTCAGTCTATGTCTCGCAGCTGGCGTTTGCTAATTGGTATTGTTGCATAATAACAATGTTTAAAACAATGTAAAACAATCAATATGGTGGTTTAGAGCTCCGTAACCCCTGAACCACTTGACCAATTAGAAAAGGCCTTATGAAAAGGGCACATCTACAGAGCAATACCTGTAAAATGAGCTAAGAACCAGCTTTATTGGACAAATGGTTTGACCTGTAGAGAGGACAGACGAAAGTATCCCCAGAACAACAACAACAACAACAAGTTGAACAAGAAGTTGTCTATTTGGCCCCTGTCTGCATCTCGGGTTTGGCTGGACCGAATTTCACAATTTTTGGACTGCAGACAGGCCTTTACTAGTCAAGGCTAGACTCCAAATTTGGTTTAAATATGTTTACTTTTGACGGAGTTATACGCTCTCAAAGTTGAGAGTTTAACACAGAGGTCCTAGGTCGACTCTTACTAACACTGGCTATCGCCAGTGTTAATATTTAAGAACGACCGTCACTAAAATGCAATGCGCGCGTACAATAATCATGACGTTTCATCTCTGTGTGTACATCTACTAATTACTAATAATTACCACGAGATCTACAATCTAATAGACCAATACGGTAAAAATTAAAATTAATTATTCCAATACATCGCTGAAGCAAAATTATAAGACACTAGCCTAGAAAATTATAAATTGTGATTTTAAAATACAAGAATCATTCCAGTTTTTGACGACACGATCAATGGGTTCACGGTGACTGGACTATTAGGCGCAATGCCAATTGATATAGTAGCTATGTTTTTCACTGCGAGGAACGAAGCTACCGTCTCAGTTGACCTTAGCTGTGGTAAATATGCGGATGTGATCGCCGCGTGGGTGTTGTGAGGCAGGCGGAAGGTTATAAGGCAGGCGGTATGTTGCTTTAAGTTTCATTTAATACAGCTTTCGAATTGTGAAAGTGGATATTCTGGTCAAAATAGTGCATGCCGGAATATTTTGAAACAGGGGTTACCACAGACTACTAAGAATATCTAAGACTACTTAGATATTGGGAATAACAGTAATTTTACTAGTAGATTTACACCAGATTACCTTTGTCAACTCGGGTTACCTGTTAATATCATCTCAGAGTACCAACTGCCAAGCTAAGATTGTGTACTTCGGATTATGGGATTATTAAAATTCTGTATGGAAACAACTGATTTTCAGTTTCCTGGGTATTGAATTACCTCTAATTACCGAGGAATAAACGTGGATTACTACATACTCCGGGAATAGCACAAGATTACCCAATGAGGAATACTGCAAATTACTCGTTGATTACTGAAGCACTTATGGATTGACAAAGTTAATTCCCTGGCATGAGAAATAACTTTGTTGTAGGAAAAAATTGGGAGAATTTATTCGACCATATTCTGGGGAGCAACTGGGGAAGAATTTATAAATTTACTAAACTTCAGATTTTTAGACAAGCCTTTTGCAATTAAGATTTTTGCTATTAAGAAAACATTCCACTATGGAGCTGGTGATAGTAAATAAGTCTATGATTACACACACTAACAGAATGATAGTAAACTATGTTGCCAACTAAACTTGAAAAATATTTGAGGGTTAACAAAACTAGCCCTTCTACGTCGAAGTCTATAGGCAACAAAGTAGTTCCTTTTTTTCTGACGTGTTCAAAAAGGATGATGCAAATATTCATCAAATTAATTGTTTCCTGCAATTTCTGGCAAACCCAGAATAAAAGCTCTGTAATAATAGCAAACATAGCCGACGTTGTTGTTCACAGTAACTAATTTCTTGTTTTTGTCAAATCAAACACAAATTACTAATACGGTAATGAATTTTCCTTTATTATCATGAGACAAAAGTATTCATGAATTTTATGAGAACGATCTTGTCTGGCTATTGATGAGAAAATTTTTTTTTTTTTTATTTAAATCTAGTCTGGCGATGTGACCAACCATGACAGTAAACTACCTGGCCAGATCTCGAGGAACACAATATGGCGGCTATGAAGCAACAGCGGTTATATAGTATAGTACAGAGAGCCGGTAGAGATTGTTTTTGTAAGTCGCGTGAATTTTTGGTAATATTATTTTTCGTGGTGGGTGCATGAATCTGTAATTTTGAAAATTACATGAAATCCACTTGCCTCGTTAAGTTTTAAACAGATTGATCACAGAGTTAGAATCGCCTTACATATTTGTTTATCATGCAGTCAACCCAGGTCAACATTTTCATTACATTATAGTACCTTAAGTCGGTTCTAGGCATGGTGCGGGAATGCCAATCCAAAGTTTGTTATAGCGTACTTGAAATACAGTACACATTGCCGTAACATCACAAACAATATAGTTGCCAACGTATAAAGAACACGCAATGCAACTGGTGAGCATTTCCAACTGATGACGTTGATGGTTTGTGAAACCGCGTTGAGAGAAACATGCACAGCCCGAGTGGCTACGGGCTTGGTTTCCAGCCAAGATGCTGCGTGATCTTGCAACTTATGTTAAAAATCCGTGGTATCAAGGGGTTGAGCACGAGTGGCTACGGGCTTGGTTTCCAGCCAAGATGCTGCTTGATCTCACAACTTATGTTAAAAATCCGTGGTATCAAGGGGTTGAGCCCGAGTGGCTACGGGCTTGGGTTCCAGCCAAGATGCTGCGTGATCTCGCAACTTATGTTAAAAATCCGTGGTATCAAGGGGTTGAGCCCGAGTGGCTACGGACTTGGTTTCCAGCCAAGATGCTGCGTGATCTCGCAACTTATGTTAAAAATCCGTGGTATCAAGGGGTTGAGCCCGAGTGGCTACGGACTTGGTTTCCAGCCAAGATGCTGCGTGATCTCGCAACTTATGTTAAAAATCCGTGGTATCACAATGTCTGTCTTCTGGATTTACACCAAAGCATAGCAATTCAGTTATCCACTCAAATACTAACGAAATAAATTAATAAGTGTCCCCATTCTTATCAATCAGCAAGTGTTCAGCTTCACAGAGGTAAAATATAATCCCAGAGTATAAGAAATACGTGATAGTCGTGGAGCAAGAAAGGTAATACAACACCTGTTTAAGGTGCCAATTGGGATTTTTTTTCTAATCAGTAGATATATTTTACATATGTAAAGAAATTTCCAAGCCAACTGAATAATTTGTATCCATAAAACTATTTTTTTGTTTCTTGCGGAGCCTGTTTACTGCTATACACTGGTCCACTTCACACCACAGATATCACTCTTAATCGCTTAATCGATGGAGTTAATGTTGCTGGCTTGGAAGTCTCTTCTGTGGTTTTGTCGTGTTGTTGCCGATTATTAACGGTAACAGTTAGCCTAGGTTAGTAAGGTTAATTAGGTTAGATAGGTTAGGTTAGTAACGATTTTTAGGCAACGTTATATCGCTGTTCTTCACCATTATCCTATCCCTTCCAGTCGTTCAGCTGGCTGTTCAGGTAAGCACTAGTCGGACTGGGTAGGAAAGGGGTCTTGTGCCATTTATCGAAATGACTGGGGAGGGGCGCCATGCTTTTTACAGGAAATTCTGATGAAGTGATGGTACCTACAACCGTGTAGTGGTTTTGGGAAGCGTTCTAAGCTCCCCAAGCAGAAGCAAAGCGTGGGGTCGAGCTCTAGAAGCTGTTTGTTTTCATAACTAATCTGTCGTCATTCCTGGCTTCGAAGTGCATTTGTCAACACATATCTTATATTTCAAGTAATGCTAACTTTGGACATTTTGGCGTAAGTTGAGGGGGGGGGGCGAGTTTGAAAATGTGTTTAAAACGTAAGTAAAGGGAGGGAGAAGACAGAAGGAAATTTGTGCCTGAAAGGAAGGGTTATCAGCGGACAGAGAATCAAAAAACCATTCATTTTTCTTCGCGGGGAGGAGAAAAAATGGACTGCTAAAGGGGCGACGAAAGTATGGTAGTCGAAGGGCGCCTGTGCCATTGGCACAATGGTACTATGGCCAGTCCGAGCCTGGGTAAGCATTCTTGAAAGTAGTTCGATTCTGCAGAATTATAATGGACTAAGGCAGACATAAACGGTCAGAAAAAGTGACATCTTCACGTGGCCAGAAGTTCGTGTTGTACATATAGCTTGATAAAGTACCGAAACTAATGGGACAAAAAAAATATATATTTACGGGTAAAAATATTATGTAAATATTATGTATTATGGTTTAGAAATATATTTATGGATGAAAACGATAATTATGTACAATTGGTTTGAAAATTTGTATTTACGGTTTGAAAAATATATATTTAACGAACGAAAAATTGTATATACGGTTTAAAAAATGCGTTCTACGGATGAAAATTACACGTACGGTTTGGTAAACTATACTTGAAATCAAGCAGTAGTTTCTGCTTTTTAGCTTGCTAAAGCCAGTCCAGTTCTGTGCTTGGTAAAATATATTTATAGTTTGAAGATATACTTGTTAGGTAAAATATAAGTCCCAAACAGCGCCTGGTACTTAGAGGTTTTGCGCACTCCCATCTGCAACCATGCAATTTTGCTGGGAATTCCAATCGGAAATTTCTACGATCGTTTACATGCCACCATCGACATGAACACGAAGCGTCACACAGCCCTTATCCTCCCAAAAAGGCCAGGGTTGGCCGAGGTCAAGCTCGAACCAGGGACCTATTGCACACGAGACAGTCGTGCTAAAGGTCAAGCCACCTTGCCAATGGTCACCTCGTACGTTTGCATTACTAGGTGGCTATCGATAAAATTGCAATACATATGGGGCTGAAAATGTACATAAATGCTGGTCGTAGACACTGGTCAAGGTTACATGTGACAAGTTAAGATTTAAGCTTTTTGTAAAAATGTCCAGTTTTTTATTTTACTTTGTTTTTAAGTAGCATACACTTCTCTTTATGAATTTACGAACAAAAACAATGCATACTTGTATTGCAGTTTAAACCACTTTCACCAGTAACATTCCTGATAAAAGCTAATAAAAGCTAATAAAAAAATCAATAAAAATTAGCTTTAAAAAAAGCTAATTTAAAAATCTGAACTTTTAAATCCCTGCTTACAGGGTTATTATAGGGACATGTTATTAAATTAATGCAAAAAAAAAACCCAAAAGCCTATTAAGCTTGCATAAAAGCAAAGCAGTAAAAAAAATGCATAAAACCAGTGAAACAAGGGGGAAAAAAACAGCTACGAAAATAACAATTCGTTACAATTCGCCCTGATACACCTTACTAAACAGAAAACAAGAAAAAAGCAAGCACGCAGAAAAACCGTACGGTCATTATGTAATGCTCCACATTATATACAATAGGCTAAATGCACAGTTTAAAAAAGGGTGTGGCTTTACAAAGTTAAAACTTTGGTTTAAAATTTTTCTCCATTTTTAAGCCTAGGGTCTAGTTCTACCCAACTGAATGCATGCATGGCAAGTCTTACCTGAAGTAAACACGGCAAGTATAATAAATAGCCTCATGTCTCTACACGTGTAAAAATCGGGACCTCATAACAATCAGCCACAACAGGAAATTCCAGTTGTGATGGAGATAGGTTCATGGACTTGCGTCACAAAGAATGAATGACTACGTCATTCTGTAACTGTAAGTCTGCCAGAATGCTGCAGGCTCTCAACAACTTACCCAAATGTCAACCGAATAGCTTTATGTGCCAATTTCAGTTCACACCAGGGAAACGAGCTTCCACCTTTCCCTATCGCTACAATAAATCTGTCACATGCAGGATAAAAATACACAAGAGTTTAGTAATAGAAGTGGGCTTTAGTGTACGTATTACGTAGTGTGTTTGCAAATAGAAAACTATTTGCGTCACTGGAGAAAAAAAAATATATAAAGAATACCAAACAATGCATTTCCTATACACGTGCTAAAATCGGAAGTATTTGTATGCTCTAGACAACTAAGCAACTCCCAGGTTGGAACAAAATAAATCACATTTTGTCGCAGACTGTGCTTTAAATTCTTTAACATCTTGAATGGTTTAAAGGCTAGTTTTTATGTATGCGAGTGCGTTATACACTTTCAATTAAAGGACAAACCGGCTTACAATTTGCATTCTACAACGCTGCTAAACATTTCTAAATTAAAAAAAAAACTGAAAACGGTGCGCACTTTTATACAATGTTAAGACAGAAAAAAAACCATTTTAGCACTAACTCTTACCACTTTTTGCCGTCGTCAAGTAAGCAACTTTCACGAATGTCAAGCAAGTCACAAGTCACTAGACAGTTTCATTTTCCACTCGCCAAATATTATACAAAATTAATGTTTTATGGCAGTTTCACGAATTTTTAATTTTATACATTTCCTGTAATGCTCCTTCAGGAAGAAAACTCTATCATGAACAATGAATTACAGACTGTATCTTAGGACGAGTTTCATTTTTTGACTCCGGTTTCAGTTTTACATGCCCACAAAACCGCGGTTTCGGTATCGGTATCTGTTTTTGCCCCTCCTCCTCCCCACACCTGATTTTTATTGGAACCAAGTGACTAGAGCGTCCTCGAAGTTTTAGCACTCACTTTTGAGAAAATAGTGGTAAAAGTGGCAAACAAATCATAGAAATGTATCGCATAGTCAATTTCGTATAGAAGACATTTATTTATGGAGGGACTCTGCGCTGGCAGTTAAATGCTGCAGAATGTTATAACTGTATGTATTGCGATATGTGAAAATAATATATTTTTAAGATTTTCCAATTTTTTAAAATTACTTTTATTCTAATACTTTATATATACATTTCTGTATATTCACGCCCTGGACTGGATTATGTGTGTAATCTGCTAAGGATAGCTCCCGAAAGACTCAGATGTCCCATCAAAGGAATTGTTCAGAATTACAAAACCTCCTTGGTAACATGGCTGAAATAAGGCAGTTGGGAAGACTACCGATACCACTCAAATTTAGTGATAACATAGATATGGCCATACTTATTGAGTACCATGCACAGTGGCACAAAACATGCCTTGTCAAATTCAATGCAGAAAAAGATTGAGAGAGCAAGAAAAAGGGAGAGTGTTAACAACACTGGTATCTGGTATTGCAGTTAAAAGAGCACGTTACCAATCCTCCGCAGAAAAAGTAAGTGAATATTTTCCAAAAGTAGTGATGGTAAGGCTCCATGAATTGGCAATTCTTCGTGCTAACAGCAACACAAGATCCACGGCAAAGGATTTGCAAGAAGCAGAATTAGTGGCCACGATTGAAGCTGGTTACCTTATTGCAATTAATGCAAAGTATCACCTTGCCTGTTTAGTCGGACTGCAGAATGGTCATCGTAAAAAAGACTCCAACCCGAACTGACATTGAAAAGAAAAAACTTTAGGCTAGGGCTTTTGTTGAGTTTATCACCCATGTTGAGAACTTTGCACAAGACAGAACCTTCTGTTTCCCATTCTCTGCACTGCATCAACTATATCAAAAACGTCTTTGACCTTAAGCATAGCTAGGTAGATCAAGATCAACTAGGTACGCTTCAAAGACCAAGTTGTAAGGCATTTTCAACAAGCCCAACAGCTAAGTGTTGAAAAGAATGCAATACTTATCTTCGAAAAAGGAATGCAGGCAATACTTAAGGAAACACTGAAATGTGACAATGAAGCAGATGCAATGATTCTTCCAAAAGCTGCCAAAATTGTTAGTGATGACATCTTTCGGTCCCAATTGTTTAAGTCTGATGCATAATTTCCAATAAAATGTCAGCAGGACTCTTGTTACCACATCTCTTACGTCCTTGGTAATCATGATTCTAAATAAGCAGCCATTACAGGCCAGGATTCTGCAGACTCCCAGTCTTGCCTGACAGTTTCTCAACTGATCCTCTTTAGCTGCAAGGAGAGGGCACCAACTGTCAAGCAAACAGTATCTGCAGCAACAGTCAAATCTCAACATTCATTGGACCTTGAACATGCATGACTAGCCTTTTTACATTGGACTGAATGTGCACTCACAACCAGATCCAAGAAGTTGGCAACACAGCTGTACAGTTTGGGATTGAGTGCAAGTTACGAAAGAGAATCAATTGGCAACTGCAGGTTGTCAAGACAGCAAAGACAGAATCTGTTAATCCTGCCCAGCTGCACAAAGGCATTTTAACTTTAGGTGCATTGATCAATATAGATCACAACCCATCCAGCACTACAGCCAAAGGTTAATTTCATGGTACAGGCATCAGTCTTTTTCAGTTCCCAAATAGACCTAATAACTAGCAGCTTTACTGCTGTGCCTGCTGTTGTACTGAAAATAGAAACTGTTGCTGTACCTAAGACACCTAATGCCATTAAATCAGTTCAAGGAAGTCTAGTAAAAGCACAGAAAATAGAAAAATGCTGGCTGCAGCATGCGATCAGTATTACCGAGAAAAATGTGATCAAGCATGGAATGAACGTACAGCATGCAGCCATGAGTTTCTGAATCCCGGGCAGATTCCAGTAACTGCTTTAGATGAACCAGTCCATGAATTAACGAAAATTGTGCAATGGAATTGGCATCAAACACATGGTGAGGACAAATGCATAATCATGTTTGGTGGTTTGAACACTGCGACGGCAATGTGGAAGACATTTCAGAACTACCTGGAAGGCTCTGGGTGGACTACAGCACTTGACCAAGCAAGCATTGCTTCTTCTGGCACAGCTGATTCCTTTCTAAAAGCATCCCACGTCACGAGGACAAGTCAAGTGCCCATCCAGTCAGTACAGTGGCTCTGGCCAAGCTCCAACAGGATGCAATCACACAAGCTTTTACTGAAGACCTACAGGAAGCCAAGATTGAAGAAGTCTGGAAACAGAATATGATCAACTACAGAGTCCAACATTTCACTACTAGGACACCATTCTTAAGATAGAACTGCTTGTTCTGATCTTTGTGCATACCCACAGAGAACGTGATTTCCGTTTGTATGTGGAATGCCTTAAGGATTTGGGAGGGTGGCTCTTTGCCCTTGATTATAATAATATTCACGATGGATTCCCATTCATATACGAGACATGAAGAACCTACCGACAGCCATCCAAAAAGATTTTGAAGACAATGGTCTCTGGATTGCTTCACAGATAGGCAGTCGAAATTTTCATCCATAGCAATCGACCAAGCTTACGAACAGAATGATGAATTGGTAAAGTGCTCTGGAGAGGCAGTGGGACTAACTGAAAATCCTTCAGTTTTCAAGAATGTGTGCAACCTGTGCAAGCACAGCTACACCAGGAATTTGAATTTGAACAGGAGCATACTTCAGATGAAAAGGTTAATCACCACCATCATGAGGAAGGATTATCGGCACAGAAAACATTTATTAAAGAGCAAACAGAATGCTTGTTCTGGCAATCTCTGAGATAAGCAATCCCTTCCTATACAATAACCCTTAATTTCTGACATGGGACACACAAAATGTCATCAACAAGTCAGTTGTTAACACAGTCCGTACAGTAAAAGCGTTTAGCACAGAGCAATACAAGACCTACTGTCAGTCGGTACTTAATGACCGAATAACTATCTCTTGAGTCCATCAAGAAAAATGCCTGCCTCTATGCCAAAGTCAAAGGCCAAGAAAAACGGGCAAATATCAATGCTAAAGGATGATGTGACTCTTCTCAAGACTGTACAATCATGCAACAGAGGAATGGGGATGAAGGTACCTTCCCTATCCACCATCTTTATCTGAGAGAGGTAAGCTAAGACGAGACGATATCAGATCTGCTAACCACCCTAACCAAAGAGAGAGATAAGCTCCAAATAGAACCACCCAGGTACGTTGATGAAAACATGCTGGACGGTGCTGCCGTTGTTCTTCTACTAGTTACTAATTTTTTCAAATTTGATGAATATGCTAGTGTTGTATTTCTTCCCCATGTCACGCAGCAATTGGAAACATCTACATGTGTTAACATGGTGTGGGACATATGTATCTGACAATGTGAAAAAGTCAACATGAGAAAACGTGCCAAGCGTATCAAGAGGAAGAAGGCTGGTAGGAATAAACTTACAGGTAATTGGCCAGATTTCCTCCGATACCCCACAAACAAGCAAGAGCTCTATCTTCACATTCATCTCCTGCAAGGTAGGTGCCATGAAAAGTTGTGAAGGCAAGCAGATCCTTATCACATCTGATCTGATAGAACAGTTGGTAGCAGAGGTGCAAGCCATTACATGGAACAATCTATATAATAATCTCGGAGGCCTGCTAAAAGGAAGACTAAAAGGAAACCTCTTCTCCCCTCCTCGCGCCCGCATTAAAAATGCACTCCCCACCCTACCTGCATGGAAACAGGAGGCAGGCATGAGTGGTCGATCAACTCAATAAAGGTTCAATCTGACAAGTCGTCGGGCCGAACAATCACTTCTCCCCTCCTCGCACCCGCATTAAAAATGCACTCT